>JANDJT010000141.1:10212116-10232116 GCA_024331685.1 Stegophilus panzeri | reverse complement strand
TGACAGTCTCGTTGTTGGTTTTAGACCTTATAAATCTCAGCTGTATGACTGTACTGTGTGTTTCACCTTGTTGTGTTACAGAGATGCTGTTGGATGACTTTCTGCTCACCTATCTCGTGTTCATGTCCACCAACGATCTCTGCCAGGCGCTTCTCGGCCAATATCCTTTCTTACTGTAAAATAAATGTCCTGTTTTGCTGTGCAGATGAAGAGAGAATATTTATTACTTTAAAAATATATATATTATAGATGTTTATATTCAGATTGGCTGATAAATCAGGTGAACATCGGCATCTTATTTTCCACACTGCTGTTGGTTTTGGCCCTTAACACGTGCTCACTTACTGCACTAAGCGCTGCCGGGGTAAGGAGGAAGGAAAGGAGGCCCTCTACAGGAAGAGGAAGGTCCTGCACCTCGTCTCACAGTGGAGCTCCTTGTATAAAGACTTCCTGCGGGAGGAAGAGCATGTCAAACTGTTCATGAAGGTAATTCCTATCCTTCAGATGATGTTTCATGTAAAGAATTAGCATATACAATTAACAGGGACAGATGCTTAACTGCTAAGACTCGTCCTGGGTTTAGATTTAAAAATATTTTTATAAGTTCTTAATATCAAAAGTGTCCTTAAGCATTTCTAGTCATCCATCTTAGACCTTACAACAGATACATTTCCATTTGAAGTAATGTTTAATATTAAGCACGTGCACTAGAGATGGCACCGAGCTAATACCCAGGATCAGTATGGGGCCGATACCAGAACAAAATGGTGGATCGGATATCAGAATGAATTTGATCTGATCCTGCAGCATGTGAAAAATATCACAGGGCACAATCACATACACAATCGCACGCTACAGACAATTTGGAAATTCCGATCAGTCTACAACGCATGTCTTTGGACTTGGGGAGGAAGCCGGAGTACCCGCAGGAAGCATGGGAAGAACATGCAAGCTCCGCCCACACAGAGCAGATGCGGGATTCGAACCTAAAACCCTCGGAGGTACTACGCAAACGTGCCAACCACTAAGCCACCGCTCCCCCCCATAAACAAACATATAAAATGAACCGTTTCTTTTGCGAAAGTCAATAGGAGCTAGAGTTGTCTTTTTCTGCTTATTGAATGAGTGAGAAATAGTCTGGATATGTAATCTGTGTAATTGTGCCAGGTTGCCTGGGTTAGAGATGTGTCCAGTCCTGCTACATAATAAAATGTTTTGTACTGGGTGAACGTTTGATCATTCGGTTCTTGTCATCACTCTAACACCAATATCACACCTGTCATTCCTGAAAAAGCCTCTGTCACACTCCTCTACCTGTCTTCCTCCGCCCTCCGCCTCTACGTTCACCTCCGCCTCAACTGTGTTGTATCACGACATTTTCACAAGATTACTTTCGCACTTCGGGGAATGCCTCCGCCACATGCTGGGACTTGATGCTTTTAATCGTTTTCCTCCCGCTTTCCCTCCAGATGCCTCTTGTTTTCCTCCCTATCATCTCCCACTCCTCGTTCTTGTTCCAACACGCATCCCGCCAGAGGATACAACCAAACACGACCATTAGGAGACTATTTAGCGTGTCGTACAGGGCGAAAGACATTAGATCTGTGTAAGACGGGAAGGGGACGAGTCGGCGATGATGATAAGAGCGGCGGGTGATTAGAACCGGTCCGGCTCACTGCATAGATGAGAGAAATGGGGTGGGGGGTGGAGTGGGGGGGATTGGAGAAGATGTGCGGGAGCAGATGGATCAGTGGTATTTTTATTGTGATGAGCTGAGAGCTACATCAATCACTCAACACTGGTTCTCATTCTAGTGTGAAACAGAGATGGGGTTCTCGTTTGCCGGAGCTAATTATTTTTTTTTTAGTGCCTTCGATTCTCACTTTCACTCATGCTCTTTGTCTGATATACACGTCTCATACTCCTGCCTTTTCCGCCCACTTGTTCCCATGGCAACCGTGGGCCGTCGCCATGGCGGGCTGTCCTCCAGTCGCTCGTGTAGGTTTGTGGAGGTCACTCAACTGAGTGTAGAGTCTCCGCATACAAACTGTCAAGAGTGCACACTTGGGGAGAGATGTGAGACATGGAGGCATGGTGTGAGACATGTGTGAGTGCAGATTTCTACTTTATGGGTCAGTAGCAGACAGACTCAGGATTAAACGAGGAACTCTGGAGCTGTGAGGCAGCAATGCTACCCACTGCACTTCCATGTAGTTCAGTCTCCTTCTGAATTAGGAATTCCTTCATCGCTAACAAAGACGGCAGACTAAAACTGACCTATACACCAAGTGGCAACTCAAGCAATGCACCAGGTAGCAGGACAGACCTTCTGGGTTTTTTTTTTTTTTTTGTATAACGTCATAGCTACAAAAATGGCTCTACTCCTTTATCATGAATATGCAGTGACAACTGGTCATGGTATTAGATGTGAGGGTTAAAATCTATTATCTATCAATACCTTGGCAATGAAACTATTAGTGTCGATCAATGCGTTATACTGTATCACGAGGTCTAATTGATGAAATAATAAGAATAATATGGGGCAAAATACTACACACACACACACGCACACACTTAAAAACAGATACACTGTATGAGCAAAAGTTTGTGGACACCTGACCATCTCGGCAATATGTGCTTGCTGAAGACCCCATTCCAAATTCAGTTCCAACTTTTCTGTTATAATAACATCCACTCTTCTGGGAAGGCTTTCCCCTAGATTTTAGGGCGTGGCTGTGGGCATTTGTGCTTATTAAGTAAGCCACAAGAGCATTAATGAGATAAGGCACTGATGTCGGATGAGGAGGCCTGAGGTGCAGTCGGTGTTCAGTGTGGTTGAGGTCAGGACACTCGAGTTCTTCCACTCCAACTTTGACAAACCATGTCTTCATGGAGCTGGCTTTGTGCACAGGGGCGTCGTCATGCTGGAACAGGTTTGGGCTTCTTATTTCCAGTGAAGGGAAATTGTAATGCTACAGCATACAGAGACATTCTAGACAATTCTGTGCTTCTAGCTTTGTGGCAACAGTTTGAGGAAGAACCACATATGGTTGTGATGGTCCACAAACATGTAGTGTAAGTCTATAATGCTCTACTGGGTTGATTTTCGCCGAAAAAACATAAAAGTCGTAACCATTCCATTTAAACTGAGAAAAACTAAACTTGCAGATCTGTCATCTGCCATTTTGTGTGATTTGTACTTTGATTGTACATGTGTGCTTAGTTTATCTACTTATAGTTTCTCCTCCAAACACATTATGGAGAAAACAAGCATGAGTGTCGATTTTTACGTCCCCTAGCAGATGTGTAAAATCCTTCAGATACAAAACTGTTCTCATATCGGTGTAAAAGATCTTTCGCCTCACCCTTGAATCCACGTCTGAATCCTCTCTACAGACACTGTACCGCTATGTCCTGGAGGACGTCTATGAGTTCCCCACCCTGGAGAAGGACCTGAAGGAGTTCCAGAAACTTCTACGCCGCAGACAGTGAGTCCAACCCCAAACCATGCAACGCTGAGTCTATATTACAGCCTCATATACATTTTATACGTTTATAGTTAAACTTAATGCTGTGGAATGTCTGCGAAACAACTTCGTTTCATTGTATAAACAGGTATAAACAATCGTTCTCTCGCCAGCCTTTCTTATTTTCTCTCTATCCAGTGTCAGAAAGCTAAAAGTTACAGCCTTACCGCTAACAGTGCTGACACTGGAGACTCCTTCCAGAAGTGTTAAACAAATGTCTCTTTAACGTCTCTTAGAAAACTGCACCGTATCGATGTTTATTTATTTTATCCCTTGTTAAATAACAACGTGTAATATAAAACGTAAAATGTTAAAGGGCCACCAAAGCCAACAGCTACCTGTTTAGTGTTTTTTAACTGAATTTAATACGAAGAAATAACTTTTTTTAATACTTCTGTATTTGAGTTGTTTCGTGTTGCTAGGTAAATCTGTAACGTTTCGTGATCTGTAAAGGAAGGGATTTCAGACGCAGCGTCTGTCTTTATTTATTTATTTATTTATTTATTTATTTTTATAAAGACAAAACACGATTGGATAAATGGTAGGAAATTAAGCTGTTTATTTGATGCTGGAACACAAAGATTGGTTTCTGTTCATCCAGTCAGAGACGGAGTCTGTTATTAGTTCTTTAAACACAAAGTCAGGGTTGTTGTCAAGCACAAAGCAGATGGAGTGTTACACTGACAGTGTAATGATGTAGTACAGCGACAGCCTTCGGCACAGACACTAAAGCTGTGTTAAGCGAGTCCAGAAAGCAACCGGGGGAAGAGTCATTTATCTCTTTCACTTCCTGAGCTTGGGTTGTTTATACAGGACACGGAGACGGAGATAGACAGAGATGTCTGACGGCATTGAAAGACTTATGGATTCAGAGCGATCCTCCTCATTGCCGTGTTCAGGGTGGTGTCTCTTTGCTGCAGTGCGATGACTCAGTGTTTCACACCACCAGCTGTGAAAAGCTCAGTCTGTCTCTGACAGCCGTGTCGGAAGTGTGTGTGTGTGTGTGTGTGTGTGGTTACTATTCTCTTTCATGTCTCTCCCTAATCACCCTTTCCTCTCTCCCTGTTTCCTCACAGCACTGTGGATGATTATTCACCTCACCAAAAGGTAAGAAGCGGGAAAATCCCGAACGAACACGAAAGCATCTTATTAGAACGTCTAAACCCGAGCAGTAGATGTGTTCTGTGATGTTCTTTATGCTGTGATGCTGTTAAAGTGGAACTAAAGTGAAATGATAGCATTGTTCAGGAGCCAAGACAAGAGAATATATTTTATTTTACCTATGAACAAGGGTTGCCCAGGGATTCTCTGGATGGTTACGGATTACTCGCTACCTAAAATGGTTCCGCTTATAACCATATATCATGTAAGGATTTACATAGAACCTTTTAAGGTGTATTCCCAAAAGAACAATCTAATAAACCTTTAAGTGTTCTAGATTTCCTGTTCATTGTTCTAGATTGTGTTCATTAAATCCTGTATTCAGTACTCTCTTTAACAACAACAAAAAAGATTCTTTTTATTGTTAAGGGTTCTTAGCTTCCTAAAAAGGATCTAGTCTGGAACCATTTCTGATAGGGGAAACATCTTGTTATAGGGTTCTACACTGAACCTTTTGTGATATTTCTCTTAAAACCATTTATGGTTCTAGACTGAACCTTTTTAGATTATATTTAGTAAACCATGTATTCAGTACTTTATTAGTAAAAAAAGGTTCTTTGTATAGTTCTTAGAGGGTTCTCAGAGTCCTACATATAAAGGTTCTAGTCTGGAACCATATGTTATAAGGGAAACACTATAGGGTTATAGGGTTCTCCATAGAACATTTGATATGTTTCCCCATAAACACAATCCAAAAAAAAAAGATGATCATGATTGCAGATTCAATATTTAACCTTTTTTGGATAATGTTGATTAAATCCTGTATTCAGTAGACTCTAAGAAGGTAAAAACCTTCTTTGTATAGTTCAGGGTTTTTAGAGTCCTCTAGAGATTATAGTATGGAACCATTTCCGATTGGGGATTCTACATAGAACCTTGAGTTTCCCCATATGCACAATACAAACAAACAAACAAACAAACAAACACACAAGAAAACATTAAGGGTCCTATATTTAAGCTTTTTGGATTGTATTCATTAAAATTCTGTATTCAGTTCTTCAAAAGGTTCTTTGTATAGTTAAGGGTTCTTTAACTTGATATAAAGGTACTAGTTTGGAAACTTTTCTGATAAGGAAAGGCTTTTACGTGGAATCTTCAAGGATTTCCCCTGAGCGACAACCGAAAAAACCCTTAAGGGTTTAATTATTATCGCGATCGTCTATTACAGCTATCATGACAAATTTGACTGTTTAATTACTGTTTGAAATTTTTGTATTCTATCTTTAGTCGTCTACCACAACGCGCTCAAAATGCTTCTTCAACTTTCTGATTGAAATGACCTTTGGTTAAATATTGCTTGAATAAATATAAATATAGCTACGAATAAATGTCCTTTATGACATACTTTTTCCCTTTTTAAAAAAAAAAATTTTTTTTTTAATGATGCATCACTTTTTCTAAATAAAGAAAAAAAGAACCAGCCTTACACTGCTAGCGAGTTCATTTCCAGAACTCGCTTATCAGAGTCACGCTTTGTCTGTGGCTATATGTCAAATGGCGTTTATCAGGGATACAGTGCACACTGTACGGTGTTAGTGTCATTATGTTATACCTCTAATCCAAAATATTTAAATTATGAATCACAAAGGTACATAATGATGAAAACAATTTTCACAACTATCCTGTAGCACAAACATATAGTGTAGCAAACTATTAACATTCAATTTAAGGCACATTATTATTATTATTATTATTATTATTATTATTATTATTATTATTATTATTTAAATGAAATCTTACAGCCATATCATATACATTTCCCTATTTGATTCCTTTTCATCTCCCAGAGATTGAAACATGGGCAGTGCGTGTTTGTGGTTTTCCTCTAGTCGTCACATGGACATGTTTTTCACTGTGCTGCTCTGTTCTCCGTGCCCTTGTAGAACAAAGCTCTTTTCCAGCAGTTGAGTCTGAGGGAGAATGGCGTCCAGCTCCGTGGAGCACACAGTGAGCACCGAGAAGGTGAGACATTTATTCAAAATAGAAACCATGTGGAAGGCCATGTGGAATGCACAAAAAAACTAAACAAAAAAAACGAATATTAGGCAGAACATTAAATATGTCGAACATTAAATTGTTAACAGTGTATCCATATTTTTTGTGTGTTTTCACCTCAGCGCATAGATTGTAGTTAGACACGCACTCAGTAAGTAGCACTCAGAGTGTGATTTACTACAGTGTGAAAGAAGCAGACACATTGTGTGTATATCATTACAACCAAAGGGCATTTATTACATTTGCAGAAGCCTCACTAGTTTGTCTTTCTGCCAGTGGAAAACAAAATTAGGAGTTAAAATGATGTCTCACTATCTCAAAATAATCCAATTTATTTATTTATTTATTTTTTTAATATGATGACTTGTTACTATAGGAATAGTGATTTTAAACTTGATTTGCAGCACATGAAAACCTACAGTGTAGAGCTGAGAGACTGTAAGAAAGCATTAAACATAATGCACAATTATATATATATATATATATATATATGGCAAGATTTATTTTCAGCTTGACTCATCTAGGAGAGAAATAATGATTTTTTTTATTATTATTTTTTTTAAGATCACGTTTGACTTTTAGTTGCTTAACATAATTCTATGAAAACATGTTGCCTAAATGTTTTGGCTTCTTCTTTGATGTACAGTAACAGTGCTTAATAAACAGGAGTAGTTAAGTAATTTAAAAAGGAATTGTGGACAGGATTCTCCTCGTGGTCACATGACACGATCGGATTTGAATTTTGAACGTGATTTGACGACGGATTTTTGCGTTCACACAGCTCTGGAAATTTGAAATCTGTGTCACGTTTAGGTAGAAATTAGATATTGGACACTTGTGCTGTGAACGTAGTCTGTGTTTCGCTTGCTTATTTTCCCTGTTATATAGTTACACGCTATCTTTTTCTCACTTGGGGGATATTTATGTATTTAAAGAGTACTGGATGAAATAATTATTCGTAAATGCTGGAGGCGATGTTGGATGTTTTATGTATGAGCAGCTAATTAAGGTATGAGGTAGAATCTTGTGTGTATGTGTGTGTGTGTGTGTGTGTGTGTGGTTAAGGACGTACAGTGCTACAGTATTCTAATTACTCCTTTAACTTTGTTTAGTGCTGCTGCTGATGCAACTAGGACTATTATCTGTTACACCAAATCTCTCTCTCTCTCTTTCTATCTCTATGTCTATCATCTCAGTAATGTGTCATGTGTACGTGAGCTCAGACTCGTATCTGAGCATGAGAGTGAGGACAACAGTAGTGGCTCAGGAGCTCTTGCATGCCGTGGCTCAGAGGATGGAGAAACCTGTAGAGGACATGGTGCTGGTGGCCCAGACCTACAGCGGAGGTTTGCAGTCCTATACATGCACCCCCATCCCCCAACACCATTCCCCCCCCACACACACACAAACACACACACACACACACCAAGTATGACTCCTAAAAATGATTATAAACTGGATAGTTTTGTTTGAAAATCTGATTGGCTAAGCTGCAGTTGAGGCTGTAGTAAAAACCTCAATATTCACACACACACCACACCCTAATCTTTGTCTTTTATGTTGCTTATTGTTAACAGACTACATTAGATGCAGCAGATATGTTTATAGCGAACACTATTCATAATGCAATAAAAGTTTTATTGAACCCTGGATTTTATTGTGCCTAAGAATGGCATTTCCTGTGATAAAATCACTGTGACACATTTCCTGTTATGGCTTATCGTATTATATTATTATTACTGTATATGTTTTATTTTCAGCACGCATTCACAGGCTCTGTGGCCGATTCTCTAATGGCATTTTACTGGGCACATAGTGCACTACTGGGCTTCTACAATGCCATTGTGTAGTGAGCATATCACACCCAGAAAAGAACAGGAAGTCATTTGAGATTTAGATTGTATGTGTTGTCAGGCGTGTAGTTTATTTGGGTGAATGCAAAAAAAGAGTCCAAGACTGTAGCGCGAGTCACGATGCAGGCGGACACATGCAACAAAACATATTCATAAACCAAAGCAAAAAAAAAAAAAAGGAAATAACATGACATGCAACACCAAAGGGTTTGAACTGAACAAAGAAAAGCAATACACAATACACAAATACACACAAATTAATTAAAGGAGAAATTAGGATCAGGTGAACACCATCAGGGAAATGATTCTTGACAGATGAACATCAAAAAATGTATAAGAAAGAAAACTGAAACATGTTCAATTATGATAATTTTTATCATTTTTACCTCATCTTTTATTTATTTATTTATGTACGTATGTATTTTTAAAGGAGGATTAAGGAGGCAACGCAAATTTTGATTTCAATGCTACTGCTAATGCGCACTTTGTTCGTTAAATTACAGGCCAGTTAATATTTCAGATCATTCAAATACCAAGTATTTTCATTTGGAATTGAAATTTGACAACCCAGATACTGTACACATACACTCTCGTGTGTTTATTGAACGTTATGACTTTCGTGACATTTCCCTTCACTGTGTTTATTTAGAGAAACGTGTCCTTCAGCCTCACGACTGCATTTTCTCCGAGTCTCTGGCACTTCCTGGGAGACTGATGGCCTGCTGGAGAGACCTGAATGAGATTCTGGTAAGTTTAGTACGTTTAGAGACACAGTAGCGGATGTCCATGTCCAAGTTAAATCTTAATAAATCTTTTGCCTAATAAATGTCAGTGAATTATTGTTTATAAGTGTGTAACTGAATATTTAGGATACTGCTCTTTGTCTCTACGTGTACAAGTATTTGGCCGCTGAAATATGTCTCACAGATATTATTAGAAAAATGTCTCATTGCTCTGTGCGCCTGCAGCCTCCCCTAACAGACTGCGTGGAATTGGCACAGCGGCCGTCGCGTCTCCTCGGCATCAACACGTGGGACGTGTCTGTGGCTCTCACCAATCTCGACTGGAGCCTGTTCAACTCTGTACACGAGGTGAGGCTTTCCAGACGTGAAGGATGAGCTGGTAACAACGTGCTGACATTGTCACGTCTCAAGCAAACGAGCAGAATATACAGACGGGTGACAAATTAAAGGAAAAACCAGTGTTTTTAAATTTTTTTTTTATTATTGTGTAGGGGGGCATTTATTTATTTTTACTATCATGATGGGTGTCCACGTGTCCCATTAGAGTGAAGCATCAATACAAACCAGTACTGCTCTTCTTCTGACTAATCACCTTTATCCTACGATGAAGCATTTCTATCCTGATGGGCGTGGTCTCTTCCGGGACGACTCCTCCCACAACCACAAGGCACAATATTTTAATGAGGATGAAAATGATGTAAAGCATATGCTATGGCCTTCCCCCTCAGCAGATCTCATCCTAATTGAACACCTATGATAGGTTTTGGATGTGTAGAAGTTTCTCCTTGAATTTTGTTACCCATCTGTAACTGTGATACCTGCATGAAAGGACGTCCACAGGCCGTAGAGGATGTCTAATTCTGATTGTACAGATGTCAAATTTTGATTTAAAACCCGAGTTTCTCATCTGGTCCGCCGCAGCAAGAGCTGGTGTACTACACGTTCAGTCGGCAGGCGAGCAGTGGCCACACGGTGGCGCTGGAGCAGCTCCTGCAGCGCTGTAACGAGGTTCAGCAGTGGGTCATGTCCGAGGTCCTGCTGTGTCCTTCGCTCGGAAAACGAGTCCAGCTGCTCAAGAAGTTCATCAAGATCGCTGCGCAGTAAGAGCCTCGTCTTCTTCGCTTAATAATAACATAGCCACGTCTGACGACCCCCTTATCACAGACTTTAACATCTAGGTTTAGAAATATTCATTTCAATGTATATACAATTTGTGTGTTTCCCTTCCACAGCTGTAAAGCACAGAGGAATCTGAACTCCTCCTTTGCCATCATTATGGGCCTAAACACAGCAGCAGTGAGTCGACTCAATCAGACCTGGGAGGTAAAACAACACACACACACACACACACACACACAAAACCCTTAACTAACTCACCAACACAGGGCTATCAACGTTTTACATGCTGTTACATTTAAACACGGCACAGTCACGCTACAGTCTATTTTACAGCTCGTTTCATTTCACATTCCTGCAGAAAGTTCCTGGAAAATTCAAGAAGCTTTTCTCCGAACTCGAGTTATTAACTGTAAGTCAAACACGCCATACCGCGATATTAACATGCTGTTACATGAACCTGTCGACGTAGACAGATGGTCTTGACTCTGTGTGCTCTGCTACAGGACCCGTCTCTAAACCACAAGGCCTACAGAGACGCCTTCAGGAAGATGAAGCCGCCCAAAATCCCCTTCATGCCTCTGCTGCTTAAAGGTAAGCTCTCTGTCCTCTGTTCTCACGTTTCTACAAATCATTCTTAGTGTGAAAACGTGACCATATTGAATGCTTCAAATGTTGGCATATAATACTTTTTAATAGCTAAGCTTTCCCACGAAAAATGTTTATGACTTACTCTCTTTTTTTTTTTTTTTTTTTTCCTTCTCTCCAGATATCACTTTTATTCACGAGGGAAACAAAACATTTCATGATAATCTCGTCAACTTCGAGAAGCTGGTGAGTGATTCTAAAAAAAAACAAAAAAAACGCCAACAACAACAGTCCACTTTTATAGCCATGCTAAAAACCATTTTCAGATTTTTCACAGAAAAAAAACAAGCTTTTAATAAAGCAGTAAAGAGACAGCTTTATTTTTATACAGACATAAATGTCAGTGGAATAACATCGGCGTGCCGGTTATTCCCCTCTTCCTGTTGTTATTTATTTTTATGGCTAGAATAAAGGCACAGGAGTGGGTGGAGCAGCACATTAGGGGTGTGACATTTAAGTTCTTGGATTTTAAAATCTCAGTTTAGTTCAAAAAGGTCATGTTATCGCATCTCAGCTTCTCCTTTTAGAACAGTTCGCCGTTCAAAGCTGTATTTTCCTGAAGCCTTAAAGCCCAGCTTTGTGGAATTACACTATTAACGTCACCTAACATAAATATCAATGCGTATTAAAATACTAAATTCATCGAACTAAAAATTTATTTTCCCGACACTAACAGTTGAAATTGTATTAAAGTTGTTATTTATTACAATTTGTACATTTTATTACACTTTCCCCAGAAAGAAAGGCGTTCTAATGCTCCATCAAATCCTTAAAGTCCCCATGACATCAAAATTGAAGTTTTGTTGCTTTTAGTATGAATACGTTCTTTCATACTTAAGGTTATCTATAAGCTAGAGTGCTCCGAAACAATGAGAAAATTCGCATTTAGAAGATGCATTTAAAATGTACAGTCTCTCTCTACCACCGATACGGATCAACAATTTTGATGACATCATTCTGCACTTCAGCTTCTCATCAGATTTTCTCTCCAATCAAATGCTCTCTAGAATCTGAAGTGTCCCGCCCCCGACATTATAAAAATCCATGGTACAAACTGTCAAGTGTGGCTTAGCCCAGGCCGTGGGGTAAGCGAAATGCTATTGGCTATTTAAAAAGGTGGATGAGCCATTGATAAGCCCCGCCCTGACTTCCTGTTTCAGTGGAAATTAAGACAGGACTGTGTGTTTCAGGGCACTTCATGGGGACTTTAAATGTTTGTATTTAAGGAATTGTTTTGTACCGGGACTCTAAATGAGTGCAGACGTCTCATCTGTTCAGTCTGTGGGTCTAGTAGAAACAAATCACATGACCTCACATGAAACTCATGAGTCTCATTTATAGCCATAAACTATTCACTAATATATTTAAGCATTAAACCAGTGACCATTGTCGTCATTCATTGATGTTCGTTGCTTATACAAAAATTTTGTAAGCGAGGCATTTTATGTAATTGGGCTGTCACAAATCTTTGTCGTATACCCCTGCTCTAGTCTAATGATGATGAAAATAGGGCTCTAAGATCCTTTTTTAGCAAGCACACTCTTTATGAAATGACAGCGCTTGACTGATAGCTTGCTATAATTGGAGCAAATGGAACACAATTTGTTGTGTGTGTGTGTGTGTGTGTGTGTCTCATTTTCTTTTTCTCTCCTTCAGCACATGATTGCAGACACCGTCCGTCACATACGCCACTGTCAGACCGAACAAACCGGTGAGTCTCCTACTTTTGGGCAAAATAGCTTCGATCAACTGTAAACAGCATTCTTTGCTTCGTTACTATTGTGAAACTACTGAGTGAATGTTATTAGCCTTTTAGCTGCAGTTGGGGACAAAGGTGGACGAGAAAAAAAGGTGTTTTTTCAACCTAACCTCTGTCTAATCTACTGTATCTATAGTGTACTGTCAGCTCCAGTATTGTTGACACCCTTGGTAAAGATGGGTAGAGCAAAAGCTTAGGAAAAATGTCTTCTCTGGAAAAAAAAGGAAAAAGAAAAAGAAAGAAAAACCTAACCTTTAATTGACGCCTAATTGATGTTTTTTTTTTTGTTGTTTTTTTTTTTTTTTACAACCTATTTTGAACATTTTTACCAAAGGTGCCAATAATTCTGGAGTTGACAGTACACTATAGATACAGTAGATAGAGGTTAGGTTGAAAAACACTGAGTTTTCTTTTAATACGGTTCCCTGTATTGAAGAAAAAAGAAAATCCTTTTACTCCAAAAAGTGTAAGGCCAGTTGTTGGGTCACTGAATGTCTAAAGAATTTGTAGCTACTTGTTGGTTGCAGCTACAGACTGATTTGTACTAACAGCTCAAAGTAAAAACACAGTATATTTGATAATCAGGGTCAACACTAACGGTGTCCGTTTCTGGCTGTTCCCAGGAAGCGAAGTTGCCCCGAGCGACAGCGTGGACGTGAGATCCAGCGTGCACTACCTTCACATTATTGACAATCAGCAGACTCTGTTCGAGCTTTCGCACAGACTGGAGCCCAGAGCGTAACACCTCCACCTGCTGGATGCTCACTAGAAACGCGACAGCATCTTCCTACTCCTGCTCACCGTGACACGTGTGCTATGTCTTTCTCTCATCTTTGTAAGCAGGTTCTCACAGAGGGATCACGTCAGATTCCTCAGCATTGACTGAACAAAAACAGTCTCGTTTTTGGTGGCATGCACTCATTTGACCACTAGATGGAGAGGTTGAGCCCCTTCATGAATAAATACCAGTACGATCCTGTGGTGTTTATAATGCTTTTATTGTCTCTGCTGAGTCAATATTCACTAGTCGATGTGAGGACGAGCCAGATGACACGACGTCAGACGTATGAAGATTTTTGAAGTTGCTACTTTTTTTCAATGTTCTATAGCACGTCTTTTTTCCTAGAGCTCCACGCCGGAGCATACTGTGCTGTTATTTTATGTATGTTTCAACTATATTACAGTCGAGAAGTAATATTGGGACACGACCCAGGCGTCACACCAGTTTTCAGGGACTGATGCCTGAGATCCAGGCCACGATACTGGGTGACAAAAGCAGGACAGAGACGGGAATGTGCTACGTCTGGACCCAGAGATGTCAAAACCATGGTTAATACAGACTTGGTAATTATAAATATCGTCAGTCGTTGTGATATATTTGTTTGAATCTTTCCAGTGGAAGTGGTTTTAGCCCAGCTTCCGTAACACAGTATTATTATCGGATACATGGTTCTTTTTCTTCTGTGCAATGCTTCAGACTCCTGAGTGCAGTGTTCGTTTCTCGCTTCACATGAGCCATCAGGTTTACTTTCTCTGATGCCACATTCAACCGAATCGATTTAAGCAGGAGGCTATTTACATTTCATTTATTATTATTATTATTTGTATTTTTTTTTTTTTTTTGCATGCGTGCACAAAATGTAATTGCACTTATTATATCTTTGTTTATGCAGTAATGTGTTATATTGTATATAAGTTTATAAATGTACAAGTTTATCGTGAGGCATCTGCTTACATATTCGATTTCTGTGCCAAATATTATATTGGGAGAGTGATTTAATATTTAATATTAAAACTTGTGAAACTTTAGCCTTATGTGCAGCTATTAGATTTTGCAAAAAAAAAAAAAAAAAAAAAAAAAAATTTAAAACGCCCAGACGTTCATTTATTTTTGGGTTATACAAATATGAAATACCTTTTTGCTCTATGTGGAGTCCATTTGTCTCATTTTTAACGCCCTCAGCTGGCTGGACTCCGACAATATTTCAATTCAACACTGACACTCTTTCAAAAGGAGTATGATTTAAAGAATAAAAATGAAATAAAAAGAAAGAAAGCCATGAATCTTTTTGCAGTATTTTTGGCTCGGATAAACCCTGCACATTTCTTACTGACATTTTTATGCCATTAGAGGACTGAGGCATTCTTATTATAATTATTTATTATTTCATTTTGTTATTTATGTTTGACGAAGGATGATAACAGTGCAGAATATCATTTCTATAAATCTCCTGATTTATATATATATAAATAAAACTATACTGTAATATTTTAATATGGTAAACTGTATGTTTTTTTTTGTTTGTTTGTTTTTGCAGTAACCTGGTTAAAAGAGGAGACTTGACTCAAGTGTTGGGGGGGAAATCTGTTTTAGAGGCTTATTGTATTTTGTTGCTGTTGAAATTTTTTCCCACCATGTCAGCTGGTTTGCATGTGGTAACCACACCAAAACACACAAAGATGAAAACCGCAATCATAAATATAAATAGATATGCTCTGTATTATTTATGTATCAAAAATGCAAAGCAATATGGTTACCTTTTGTGTGTTTTCCCTCCGTTGCTATAGAAACCACATACACCTTTTCTATAATATGCATTTTTACAGCAAATGAGTGAATAAAACATTTATGTAATATTACTCAGCGTCTTTTTCCGATTTATGATGTGCATATTCAACAACTTTTTTGGTCTGTAAGAATTATTGGCACCCTTCATCAAAATAAGGCAATAACTGATCGAATGTTTGAAAATAATTTTTCAAACACAAAACATTTCCAGAAACATCCAGAAAGACCAAAGTCTTAGTTCGAGCTCCTAGTTCCTTAAGATTCCAGTTGTGTTTCGAGTCAAGTTAAATTGAGTCTTCCCTAGTTTTGCAAGCTAATCTAAAACATGAGCAATGTGGTAAGGAAAGGTACAAACAGTAACCCTCTCCCTGCAACTTTATCTTAATTTTCATAATTTTCTATACAACTACACTGTGATGTTTTTCTCAGACTCTGCTCAGGAAGAGCTTGTTGATGAGCTGAAGTTTTATCGAGTAAAATAGTAGACTGCAGGGCGTCACAAAAAGTCTTCAATAATAAGGGAAACTAACACTTTCCAGCAAAAATTTTCATACTTTTATATTATATATATATATATATATATATATATTTTTCAGATAGCATTTAAGAACGCCTTTGACAACAGAAGAACGTCTTGAAATCATTCTCATGGTTGGATCGGCAAGCTTTCGCAAGGTCGCGATGGACTTTAACAAAAAAGCATGGCAAGCACACAAGATTAACAAGACAGAAATAATAAAAACCAAATAGTTAGCATTCTTTTCATTTCTGTTTTATTTATTTTTTATTTATTTTTTTTAAAAAAACAACAACTCTAATTTATATGTCCTATTCTCCTTACTCTCTTTAGTTTCTGTTCACTACCATTTGATTTTTATCTTTAAACACATAAAAAGCCAACTGCTTTTGCAATGACAGAAGTTATTATCAAGTCTTACCTTTTGTCTTTCACTTGCTTTTGGGTTTTTTTTTTTCTAGCTAAAGATAAATATGCTGTGATCTGTGTTCTTGCTTGTCATGAACAGCACCAGTGTTTAAAAAAAAAAAAAAAAGAAAGAAAAAAAACCTCCTTTAGTCTTTCACCCGCTCTAATAATATTTGTAGCTGAGGTCGTTAATTCATTATTCTCCTAACAAGGTTCGAATCAATTAGACAAAGGTTAATTAATTCCCAGTTTCTCTGTTAATGCATGCTCAGCTCTTGCTTTAAAAAAAAATGATGATGTCTAGTGGAATCTCACCTCATTTCTATCATACAGAGCAAGAATGACTACTCTGTTTATTTCATAGTCAGCAGGATGACATTGCCAAAGCTAATCCAATGTATATGTAATGTTAGTGCATGCGATATATGTTGCACACATCCATGAGAGACACAATAGAAAAATTCAGTGATTTTAGATATTTAGATCTAATCTTTCAGGCCAACAAATAAATCATCACATTTATCACAAAGATGGAGGTAAATGCAACAGCAGATACGAATATTAAAATTCTAAGATACTAAGAATTTTATAGTTAGTTATCGAAAATAATTTAGTAGATGTGGGCATAGTTCATAATCATTTCAGTGGTTTTCCACTTCCACCACCAACTCCATAATTACCTTTAATGTTCCCAGCTCTTCGTCATGGTAAATTTCTTCGTGCTTTGCCTTCATTTTACCAAAGAAGGCAGTGACAGATTTTCCACTGCTTTGACATGCAGGCTTTAACTCCACTCGTCATTACACCTAGCAAACTGGAATTAGCATAAGGAAACTGAGGTATTTTCATTGGGAGTTTTCCTCCAGCATTTCCAAACTGTCTTTTTCAGTGTAATCACTCACTGCAAATAATCGAAGCTGATCTGATCAACAAATTCAAACAAATTTGAACGAAATATGGTGGTTGGATTTTATTCTACTTTTATGAGCGCTACAAGGGACAGGCACCAACGCTAGCCCTGACCGTAACCTTTTTGCTGGTTAACTTTTTGTAATTCGTTTGTATTGCTTTGAATTTGTAAACGTGAAACCACAAAACGATCACTATTCAGGAGATTACTTCTCACAGTGTACCTGAGCCAAATCTAAATAAGCTTAGGAATAGTTACTTTATTGGCAGAAAGCTATTACATCTTTATAACATAATCAAGCCAACAATACAAGCAAGGTTTATTCCAGTAGTGACATAAAAACTATTGAAATCCTCAAGCATCAAGTGGCTGTCAGAAAATAAACACCCTCGTTTTTTTTCACCCTCACGTATCAGCGACAGAGCGTGTTGATTAATTAGTTTGTTAACAAGCTGTGGTTCAATTAGCCAAAGTTAATTAATCCCCTGCTCCCCAGAAAGATGCATGATCAGCTACTGAGCCAAAAGGTGCCACTATTTTTGGTGAGAACTCTTTCATAGGCAGTATCTTAATTGAACTACCCTCGGGGAGCTGATTCTGAAATTGATGAGTATAGTATCCTCAGATAAAGTCATATCTTTACTTGGGATTGGACATATTGGCCCAATCCCATTGGCAAGAGGTGGGCTCAAATGTACGCCATGAGAAACAAGAGGCACCAGAGATGAGGAACGTTGGATAAACGCAAGGACACTGGTGGTACTACAGAGAGGACTAGTTTTAGGAATAGAGGCATGTAACAGGTCATCGGACAGATTAATTATTTATTATAAGATTTATCCACGATGATAGCCAATAAAACTGTCACATTGATTAAAAAGGCACCAACAGGTCAGCTGACAGGTGTCCCGATGGCTTTATACCTAGTCCTGGTGCTGCTTGGCATTCTGGGAAATGCCATGGTGATCTTGGTGGTAGGGAACAGTATTATTCGGGAGCCTGGAGGGGGACGCAACTCCGACATGATCCTCGTCAACATGGCCTTATCTAACCTGCTTGTGTCGGTGATGAGGAACACCCTGCTGGTCACCTCAGACTTTGGACTCGAGGTACAAAGGGATGTTGGAGGTGTTGGGGAGTTAACTGGTTATTAGTGATGTTCACCCTACCATTAACAGTGTTTGAATGCTTTGGGCACTACTAGTTGTTTAAAAGATATAATAGTAAGGAAACTATCAGAAACTATTTCCTTTGTCAGGAAAGAATTTTATGTTACTGGATCTATGATTTTTTACAAAAATATGGAGTGCATGAAATAAAGAGAAGAGAAGTAAAGAGAAGTTGTCTTAAGACAAGGAAAGATCTTCCTTTGTCCCATAATTGCACAAACTGTGTAGCACCAGATCCCAACGAGGGATGATCATTCTGTGTGGAACCAGAGACGTTTTGCATCCTTAAGAAATGTTTTGACTAGTTTATGGACAAAGCCTCAACCAGAACCAGTGTACAGATAATGTTGCCACCTACACAGTTAGAAAACTAGTAGGGTAGAGAGATGCTTACAACTAGCTCTGCAGATTATTCATGGTGCAAGTTAATCTAGTGTTTTCAACATATTGAGAAAACCTTTTCACTTCCTTGCATACAACCAGTGCATAGATGGAGCATTTGTACTCATAAGTGTTTGACCAATGTCCAGTATGCTGGGGTTGCTCATAAGGTCCAGACCTGATGGGTACTTATGTTAACAAGATCAAAAACATGGTCTATTCTTCCAGAATGGGGAAATCAATAACTTGTAGCATAATCTGTTGGATGCGTTGCAGTGTCATTCGTAGAAGTGGTAGCAATGGAAAATCATATTGTAGGTTTGGCCAATAGTGCACCAACGTATCCTGGCCCAGAGATTTTGGCACTGAATTGACTGTCTGTTCACAGACAGATCAACTTCGATCATGAATTTGCAAAGCCACAAGAATTTGTCAGTTACTAGCCACGTGACTATTCTTTATCTGATTGCATCGGCCAGCTCTTAGGACAGTGGGTGTGCGACTACCTATTTCCAAAACGTGTTCATCTCCTTCAACGTTGTTTATAGATTTGTTCCCCCTTAGTTGTTCTTATAAAACACTACCAAGTGTTTTAACTGACAGTAAAAAATAAAATTCTTTATTCTAATATATTGAGATGCTGGAGTTTTGATTTACATGAGCTATAAACCGTAATCATCAAGATTAAAACAAAACAAAAAAATCTTGGAATATTTCACTTTATATGTAATGAATCTAGACTGTAGGAAAGTTCTACTTTTTGAATTAAATTAAGGAAAACAATTAACTTTTTTTTCCACGATATTCAAATTTTTTTTTAGATGCACCTGTACTATATACCACATACTAAGTATACTTTCACCACGTTCAAATACGTTAACTCCTACATACAAACACAATTGTAGGATCAAATTAAAGTTAAGGTTGAAAGTTGCTGATAAGTTTCAGGCATGATCTTGGTATATCAATTCTGAAGTTCTCTAGTTTGTGTCACGATGTCCCGGAACCAAATCGTTTTGTGTTCGTGGACTGTGTTGTTTTTAGCATTCCTAATCACCCCGCCTTTCATCTTCTCTCTCTCTCTCTCTCTCTCTCTCTCTCTCTCTCTCTCTCGGTTCTTCTTCTTCTCTTATTTTCTGGTAGACTAGACGTCTTGTAGTTCTTATGTCACTCGAACATGCGTAATAGATTCTTTGATTATCTGTGACTTGTTCCAATAGACATGTATCATTCTTTATCAAAAT
>JANDJT010000141.1:10150385-10162015 GCA_024331685.1 Stegophilus panzeri | reverse complement strand
TTTTTTTTTTTTGTTTTTTTTTTTTTTTTTTTTTTTTTTTTTTTTTTTTTTTCTCAAAATTTGTGCTGCAACTTGCAGAATTTTGTGTTTTTTTTTTCTTCTTTCTTTTCTTTAGAAAACTACTTGAATTGGCGAAATTACAATTGCCCGAAATTCTTTCGTAGATATGTGTTTTTAAACGAGTCATTTTAGCTGTACTTATGTTCGACTCACATGACTCGAAGAGGGCTTTGGCCGAGTGCACGTTGCGTTGTGATGACGTCACAAGTCGCGTCTCGGCCCAGACTTGTGGTAAACTTAAAAAAAACTGAGAGCTCCTCAGAAGATTGGGGAATTTTGCTTGATTTTGCATTAGTTTCTGCGATCACGAAATTCTGGAGGACCTGACGAGACCAAAAAAAAAGCATCCTGTCATGTTACTGAAAAACCGCAGAACACAGACTGTTACAAAGGGGCTAACGCTGGAGACTCCTTCCAAAAATGCTAAATACATATCTCCGCATGGAAAAGTTGTATTTGGTGTTACATCCTGTCCAAATCTGTGTTCTGTTGCAGAACTTTATAAAGAGTACCGCATGCTCAAAGAGGCAAAGGAGAAGACCACAAGTGAGAATGAGGATCACGTACACAAGAAGGATGTAGAGTCTCCAGACAATGGCGTTAGATGCTTATTTGTTTATTTATTTATCTACTTATTTATTGTTTCTCTGTGACAGATTTTTTATTATTATTATTATTATTTATATATTTTTTTTTTACAAAGAAGACTGACTCACTATTTGAATTTGTTTCTAAAACTCTTTAAAAGGACTGCTGGGGTTCTCATCTCAATCGTAAAAACCTGCCTGCAGCAACACCCAAACTCACTTCTACAGATAAGGAGACTTTACAAGCCTCTGCCCAGTACTTTGGTATGAAATTGAAGTCTAATCTCATCAACTCTTTATCGAAGGTAAATATTTGAAGTTTAACTAACGTCCCATGTGGGGTCTTTAGTTTAAACCAGAGGTTCTCAGTCACCAGTGGTGTGGGCTGTAATGTGCTTAAAATGGGTGAAACGTTTAAATAGAAACATAACCGGTCTTTCATTTATTATTTATTGACATATTTTAGGATCGATCATTTTCTCTGAAGAAAGCCGTCACCCCTCGGCGAACTCCAGGAAAGAACTGGAAAGACGGTGGAACCGCTAGCATGGCACATGAGGACATGAGTACTCCTTCCTCAAAACCTGCTAACACGAGTCCAGCGCTGTCCGCCTGTCCTCCAGCTCAAACTGGAAACGGTGAGGGCGAGGACGAACCCTCAGATCGCTTTCCTTCTTTCACTCCTTCTATACTGTCCTCACTAAGCACGAAGACTCCAGATAAGAGCCTGGAGAAAGCCCGGTTCCTCAGGCAGTCCATGACCAAGAGGCTTTCGTGTGTGGACAGGGGCTGGCTGGAGCGCTGTCAGGTCTTCACTGAGGTGAAAGACGAGCACATACCGGTCACGGGTAATTTAGACCTGCCAGAAAAAGACCGGATAGTTCCAAGTAGTGCTAGAAGTGAAAAAGTGGCTGCGATAAACGGAGCATTGAGAGACTTGGCGTCACCAGAGGACGTGTCTCGGGGGCGTGTTGAGGAACTTCCGGTAGATGTTGATAACAGTTCGGGAACCGCTGATATACAAATGAAGCTCGATCGTGTTCCAGAGGGTCAGGACGGGATCGATGAATCCAGTCCTTCTTTAGAAGCCAGAAAACAAACGAAAAAACCCAGATCAAGGAAAGCTCAAGACTCTGAAAGTCCAGATTATGAGCAGAAGATTGTAAGGAAGGGACGGAAAAGGCTGAGAGAAACTGAAAAAGTAGAAGAACAAGCAGGGCAAACCGAAAGTGTCCGAAAGAAACGCAGGACCAAGAAAGATGACTCTGCGGAGGAGAAGCCTGTTAAAAAAGGACACAAAAAGAAAGGAAGAGGTGCTGAGGAGGCAGAAAGCACTCTTGAGACTAAAGTACCTCAGAAATCAAAGATGCCTCAGGAGAACCTGCTAGGAGAAGTGAACGAGGAGGACGTGAGAGCGGCGTCATCCAGGAAGAAAAACCCAGTCAGAAGCAGGTGAGTCTCAGTAAAACCTGTGTACTGATCTTATCCCAATTAATTTAACTCAAGTATTTAAAAATCCTGTGTTCTACATGCCTAGCGCAAGTCTAACACACATTTCTAATTCCTTGATAATGGAATGCATCAGTCAGTAAACACACTATGTTAACATTTTTGGTTTAACGTCATGAAACGAGTTCATGTAAAGTACTTTAGAAGTCGAAGATCTGAGTGAGAAATGGGTAGAAGTAAACTGAGAAATGCTTGACATTTTGTTTTATTGGAAAATAAATGTAGATGCGAGTGGAAAAGGCTGATCTAGATGACGCTAATGAGGAACTGCTAGCACACAACATACAGTGCACCATGTCAGTTCGTATTGCACTCTTGTTACACCCTGTGTAGTGAGTGAAAATAACAGACACGACAGACTGTGCGGTTATTTCATGATAATCTGCGCTGAGAAAGTGTGATGCGAAATGAATGATTTTCTTATAACTGCATGTAGTGTGTTATTCCATTTATACCACAGCATTTGGCCAATGATGACAAGGTTTAAGTTATTAATGAGCAACACATCATATAGTTTTAATGTTTTCGAGTTAGAGTTAATGTTCAGTCCGTACAGGATTTCGCAGAGAGTCTCTCTCTCTCTCTCTCTCTCTCTCTCTCTCTCTCTCTCTCTCTCTCTCTAAAATGCAGTTTTTCATTTTTAGCGAGAAACGGGCGTAAACGTGTCTGTTCTGAAGACTATCCTGTCATTGCAGTCGAGACTCCTTCTAGAAACATCACGTAAACGTCTCCTAACAGAAAACACTAACAGAAACACAACAAATCGTTTACACAAACGAAAAGATCGATTATACGGTTTACTTTGATAAACAACACTTTTTAAAAAATGTCTATTATTAGTCTTAGATTATATATCTGCCGTACAAGTCGCCGTGTACGAGATGACTGCTGCCCGAGCCGTGAGGTCATACAGAAGTAATGCACACCTTCTGACCAATCAGATTGAAGCATTCGACCTCACTGGCATATAAAATATATTTGGTGAATAGGAAGCTATCGGTGATTTTGGTTGTGTTTTTTTGTTTTTTTTTTGTTTTTTTTTTTAAAGTGATTTTTCGGTGTTGCAGATTTTTACAATTTATGATAAAATTATGAAATGACCACAGCTGTTCACACCTCTGTTTTTAAGCTGTCTGGTAGACATTAATACTGCATCCTGAACATATTAAGCTGAAGAAGACCTTATTGATGTTGCAGATGTTTTTTTTTTTTTGCAGCTACATGAAGGTCTGAAGTTCTTTATTCATTCAGATTCTGAGATTTATATGAAACTTTAGAAGTAAAATAAAGTTACAAGTATGAAAAGATCGTATCGTAATATTGATATTGTGATAAATTATGACATCACTGCCATTGCAATATCTTTTTATTAAAAAAATAAATGATAAATTGTTAAAGGTTAAAATTGTGCACTGAATCTTTAAAATTGGGGGGGAAAAAACAAGTGAAATTAAAAGAAATAAAGTTAAAATTGTATTGATTTTTAAAATTAATTTATTGGAAAAAAAAAAAATGATAATAAAATAAAACAATTTTTTATGTGTTAAATAAAGGTCTTCTCATGAATAACAAAAACAAAACACCACCACTGCTCTTTTGTGGAATATTTCATAACTTTTACATTGATATACATATTGTGTATTGTAGAAATGTCTACCAACATCGTGATACGATATTTGTGTCATATTGCTCACCCCTCGTCACTAGTACATGTGAAATTTCCCATACATTTCTAGATATTTTTTTTTTTTTTAGATAAAGTGTGTCACGTTCAGTTTCCAAGCCTGTTGTGTGAATATATTACAAAGGAAATGTTATTCAAGCTACTTAATTTTCCTCATTCGCATAAGGGTGACCAAAAACACAGACGGGAACTTTGTGAAAATCAACCTGAAGAAGAAATCTCACGTTAAAGGGTTTGCCCTGAGGGGTGCTGCTCTCCGCAAGCATGTGAGTGGAACTGAAATAAAACAAAACCGCTTCAGATCTCCTTCTCATGTTGTAACCCATCAGAAGAAGTGAATGAAATTGTGTGTCATTTGCAGATGTACGTGCAGAAGTTCCAGCTGAAGGGCGAGAGTTTTGGCGGAGGTGGTGGGCGGGGCAGAGGAAGATTCGGAGGGTTTAACCGACAGGGAGACGTCTGCTATAAATGTGGTGGAACAGGACACTGGGCACGGGAGTGTCGTGGAGCAGGTGAGAAATCAGAAGAGTGTACAGGGAACTGTTGGAAAGCCTTTTAGCCTGGTGTTCATTTTGTTTTTGACGAAAACGAAGCTGAAACGTTTATCACAAACAAAAACTAAATAGTTTTCATTGATTAAAGCTGTTCAATTTGAGTTGACTTAAAAAGCTGTAGTTTTTCTTTATGAGCTACTGCTTGGTCTCAATTCGCCTACTTTATATTATGCACTTTTGAGTGTGTAGCAAAAGAGTACGGAAGTACCGGGACATAACACGTCATCTAACGGAAGACGTCGAACGTCGTTGCCTAGTTACGCCACACTGTCCCGGTAAACAGACTCCGCGTTGCATTTCAGCTTTTCTTCATTCGTTATTCTTCATATAATTTATACATTTATATCATTTAATTGACCATTCCCGTGATTTATTTTTTTCCACATTTCATTTACACCTCCTTAAATTCGGCGAGGCGAACAGTCACAGAACTCCTCCTCTTTCGCACATGGAGCTGTGCGTGATATTAGCCGAAAAAGTGTCCACGGATCCACACTTCGAAAATCTACCGGACATTGTAGATCCCCCGGGATACCTTCGGGATACTCATATCAACACACTACGATATGCGACGCGCTAATTTTCATCTCGGATGCGGTTCAGGACGGGTAGTAGGCGAATTGGGATGCAGCGCAAGTCTAAAACGAAATTCCCAATTTCGTTCCCGAAATGAACCCAAGCTCCGTGTGTTTTTTCTGACATTCTCACTCACAGTTCTCACCAAATTAACATTTTTTGTTTGGAAATTTTGTCTGTCTTAGCTTCGGCTCTTGGTGTGGGAGGGGCGTCACAGAAGGACGCAGCCCTGGAGGAGGAGGAAGAGGAGCCGTTTGTGCTGCCCACCTTAGAGGAAGTAGCCAGAGCGACAGGAACTCTGTGCTCTCAGCCTATTGGTGAGTATCGCAACAACAAAAGAACTTGCCATTTGTGGTTACAAATATTACATGTCAAACAAGGGCAAGTATTAAAGTACGTGGAATTTCAGAAATAGAAACAGCCCATTTTAGCCTAATAAATTGTGTTAAATTCATTATCTCTATATGAAAGCAGTACAGTGGAGTGTGTGTGTGAATGGGTGAATGAGACACAGTGTAAAGCGCTTTGGATAAAAGCACTATATAAGTGCAGACCATTTACCATTTAGTCTCGAAGTTAACAAGACAAAAGACAACTGCAACGTCCTGTAGACTTTCCCGTTTCGGGAAACTTAATGTTACAGCTTTTGGCCCAAAGCTGCTTTACAGAAATATATCAGTTCAGGATATATTTTTTAAATGTATGAATTTATCCATAATGAGCAAGACAGAGGTGACGCTGGCATGGAAAAACTCCCTGAGACAATATCAGAAAGAAACCTCGAGAGGAACCGGACTCAAACGGGAACCCATCCTCATCTGGGTGACACCGGATAGTGCGATTATAAATAATTCTATAACGGTGTACTACATGGTCAAATAGTGCAATTGTGTAACCAGGAAATTCATAACAGTTTTTACGTGAAGTTTATTTTGTTAAAGTTATGAACTGTTCACTGATGGAGATCTGAGTGCAGAACTGTTCGTGACGATTGCAGTCCAAAAGCTATCATAGCAATTGTAGTCCTGTTACAAAGTGCTGACACTGGAGACTCCTTCCAAAAAATTTAGTGACACAAAACTTCACCGTATCAACAATTACACACATAGTCCAAGCTATTGTCAGAACTGCTGTTGTAGAAAATGAATCAACACCTTCTTGAGAATTTAACATCACTGATTGATTAATGGTTTGGTGAATAAACACAAAGGTAATTGTTAAAAAAAAGTTTTTTATTACCTTTGGTTAAAAGCAGAAATCAAATTAAATGCGATCTAAAATAACCTAATAAAAAAAAAAAAAAAAAAAAAAAAAGATTTGGTCGTATTTGGTGTTCCATCGTTTGCTGAAATATGTCTTCACTCTGAGAAACAATTATTCCAGTGCATTAATAAAGTATGACGGTTTATTTTTTGCACTGTAAAGACTCAGACCTCTTTCTGCGGCCAGTGTCCTCGAGTGTCGGAGACGAGGCAGACGAGAAAGAAGAAGACCGTGGAGAGGAAATCCTGCTAAATGTTATGAGACCCGACTACGAGCGTCCCCCTCCTCCTCCACCCGTGGAGCCACTGTACAGTCCCCGAGAGGACGGCAAAGTGCAGGGTAAATCCATCGATCTCACCATGCTGAAAAACAAATGAATAACATCCGATGTACAGTATGTCTAGTGGAATTAAAAGTTGAGAGAATTATACTGTCTCTTCTACAGAAGTTCCTCCTGAGGTGTACCAGGCTCTTCGGGACTTTGGGTACAAGACCTTTAGGCCCGGGCAAGAGACGGCCATCATGAGAATCCTTTCAGGTGTGTGTGTGTGTGTGTGTGTGTGTGTGTGTGAGAGAATATATGAAAAAGAAAACTTTGGCAGCAGGATGATGATGATGATGATTCATGCTAAAATAGGAAGCACATTATTTCCGAAGTCGAAGTGAAAAGAGGATTCTCACTCACGATTCTTTGACCAAGGAACGTCTTCATCTTGCATTTACTGATTTACTGTACATTTTGTAAAATTTGTAAGAAATAGTTATAGATTGTAATAAATGATAAAATGATATTATCTGCCATTTGTTTTTATTAGCAGTTGTATTGACGAGCCAGCTAGTGAAGCTTCCAGACTAGTTTACAGGCTCAATCAATGTATTAATTTGGCGAAACAACAATATTTTTGCTTTGTTGCATGCATAAAAGACACTTAAGGGACCTGCTTTTTGTAGTTTGAGAAATGACTGATATTAAACTTGAATATTTGAAGCAATAAGACACTCAAGGTTGTCCCGTATGTGTATCTGGTGGTGGTCCTCATTTCACAGGCCTTGTTTTGTTTATTATATTGTATTGTTTAGGTTTGTCTACCCTTGTGGTTCTGTCCACTGGCATGGGCAAATCTCTGTGCTACCAGCTCCCTGCCTACCTCTACGCACAAAGGTCAAAGTGCATAACCCTGGTTGTGTCACCTTTGGTATCACTAATGGATGACCAGGTAATACTGTTTCTGCGTTATAAGATATAACGTACAGTGGTGTATACACTATAGAGCTGCTGTCAGGAAGATGCAGAACGGATTTACTAAGAGACACGTACAAGGGGCATATACGGTTCTGTATTTAGTTGACGCATGGGAAAGTTGGATGTACACCATGTACATCAGGCTGAAAAAAAGAAGAGCATACACACGAGTCATGGAGAAATTATTTCTGCTAGCAGGTATTAAAAAGCAAGCATCTAATTAGACATAAAAACAAACAAAAAAATTGCACTAATTACTTCACTCGTCAGTCAGAGGTTGAAACCTGATTGATAGTGTGGATGCGTGTATATTTTGTATTGTAAAGAAGATGTGATATTTGTTGAGAGGAGGGATGGAAATGTAAGAGCAGGGAGTTTTTAAAGCACTCCTTGTGTCAGTGGATAATCTGTAAATATAGCTTGTTGATTTAATCTTTTCTCAGCTCTCTGGGATTCCTCCTAAGCTGAAAGCAGCGTGTATCCATTCCAACATGTCTCTGAAACAGAGAGAGACCGCTATTGAAAAGGTAAACATTATCAGAATGCTGAATGAGGCTGTGATGTTGTAATATGATCTGCATGGTATTTCTGTTAATCTTTCGGTGTGTGTGTGTAGGTGAAAGCAGGTCAAGTGCATGTTTTGCTGCTGTCTCCAGAAGCTCTGGTTGGTGGAGGTCACTCTGGCTCTGGTTGTCTCCCCCCTGCTGATCAGCTCCCCCCCGTGGCCTTTGCCTGCATTGATGAAGCTCACTGTGTGTCTGAGTGGTCACACAACTTCAGGCCGTGCTACCTCAGACTGTGTAAGGTGAGGACTGGTCACTGTCGTTGCACGTTATACAGTCTGTTATACAGTCTGGTTTACACTCCCAAAACCTGTACGGTTTTTGTATTTAACATAGCCATGGATTAAAGAATCCTTTTAATGAATTCAGTCATTGAATAACTTATCAGATCATAGTTCAGGAATAGTGATCTTACTTCTTATTATAGTAACATTACCTTATTCTATTCCTTTATTTTCCATCGTTGGTCATTTTACGAATTTCAACCCAATAACTGGCTCTCCTCTAGCAAACAACTGGCCGCTGAATGTTTTCGCGCTACTGCTCATGCTACGTCACAGCAGAACGCGTTCTGAGGAAGGCATAAACATCATCTTACAGATAACATTGCTTTGTCAAGAATTACACTTCTGTTCCAGAAAACGAATCAACACCTTCTGACCAATCACAACCATCCATTCTGGAATGATGTGGAATATAAATGAAAGGCTAGCACTAAGGATATCTATTCAGTTGAAGCATGGTGGTGGTAGTCAGCTGTAAAGCAATGTAGCAAGAGCTTATACTGTAGGTCCCAGGATGGCAGGAGTATGATTAACTTACTCTTAATGATTACCTGGTGTGCGTGTAGGTACTGAGGGATCGTCTGGGTGTGCGCTGTTTGCTGGGTCTGACAGCCACTGCCACCCTGTCCACTGCGCTGGACATCGCTCATCACCTGGGCATCAGGGATTCTGAGGGCATCGCTGTTCGCTCGGCTGCCGTCCCACACAACCTCCAGCTCTCAGTGTCCATGGACAGAGACAAAGACCAGGTACACCCAGCAGTACATTTCTACTGAGTTGAAACTGGTGAATCGAATACCTGTTTCTAAATATGATCTTTTGAAATGTAATATGATCCTAGATAGGACTCAATAGAGGATGTTTTTAAAACTCTGGGGTTAATATTTAATATTGTTTTCCACAGGCTCTGGTGTCCTTGCTGAAAGGAGAGCGCTTCGGTGCACTGGACTCCATTATCGTGTACTGCACCAGACGAGAGGAGACGAGCCGTATCTCTGCGTTGCTGCGCACCTGCCTTCAGGGGGTGATGCTGAGAGAGTCCTCACGACCTGCCAAAGAAGTCGAGGAGGACAATCCTGTGAGCAAGAAGAAGAAAGCATTGGGTAAAATCCAAGGCTGTTGTGCTAATGATTTATTTATTTATTTATTTATTTAAATATGCAGTGCAGACCATGAAATCATGATTAAATACATTTATTGCAGTTGTGGGACAAGACTTCCCTTTTTGGAATGGGTAGA
Source organism: Stegophilus panzeri (assembly GCA_024331685.1). NCBI lineage: Eukaryota > Metazoa > Chordata > Actinopteri > Siluriformes > Trichomycteridae > Stegophilus > Stegophilus panzeri. The sequence continues at coordinate 10,152,453 of JANDJT010000141.1, read as the reverse complement.
GGTTATATTGAAAGTTGTGATGTGATGTGCATAGCGATTCCGGTGCTAATTTAGTTTTTTATGCTATACTTTTGTTATTCCCGTGAGAGGTTAGTGGTCATGTGCCATGCTGGCATCGCAAGAGGACATGACTAGTGCAGTTTAATAGGAGGAAAAAACATCAAGGATAATGCTCAGGTTTACTGTGACTTCTCACTCAGCATTTTACAGTGATGTTCAATTTCATAGTAATGAAAAATCCAACTTAGAATTTGTGGAGACAGCAAAAGTTGGAGTCAAAAGTCCCAGAATGCAGTGCAGCTATACGATGCCGAGTTACAGCAGAGACTCAGCTCGGCTAGTTAGTGATCTATGAGGTGAAGGAGCTCAATGGCGTTAATACAGACATTTACAAACTAAATTACTAAAGTGCCGCTGCATCGCTCTATTTAGGTAGAGATGAAGCAAGGGCTAAGCGAGAAGTATTTTACTCGAGTATATTTTACTGTGGACTTTACTTACAAGATGACTGTGTTTTGTTGCAGTGGTTTTTCTCTGATTTTAAATCTTCAGGTTAACATGGATAGATTCTGCAGCATTGTTGCAGTAACTCATAACTTTACCGTGCTTTATGTTGCCCAAACCTCAGCCAGGAAGAAGATCCGGAAACCACTGAAGTGGATCGCTGAAGCGTACCACGCGGGCATGTCGGCCTCAGAGCGCCGGCGTGTGCAGAATAACTTCATGTGTGGCGAGCTGCGGGTGGTGGTGGCCACTGTGGCATTCGGAATGGGCTTGGACAAGTCAGATGTGCGCGGTATCATACACTACAATATGCCCAAGAGCTTTGAGAGCTACGTGCAGGAGATTGGACGAGCCGGGAGAGACGGAGAACCCGCACACTGCCACCTGTTCCTGGATCCGGAAGTGAGCTTAATAATGTCAGCATATAAGAACTAGGGATGGGATTGGTGCATTTGGTGCATATAAAAGTAGTTGATAAGCCCAGCTGTTCTCATTGTCAAATGTAATCCTTGCCAAACTGTGATTGCTAATTGAGAGATGATGTAAATCCAGTGACATTCAGTGAAGACATTCATGTCTATTTAAAGATCTAACTCCTTCTTGATCAGAGTGTTGTTAAATACAAACTTGAAGAATGTACGAGGAGATAACTGCAGGCTGTACCTGATTTTGTCATTTGCACAGGGTGGAGATCTGCACGAGCTGCGCAGACACATCTATGCGGATACCGTGGACCACTTTACTGTCAAGAGGCTGGTGCAGAAAGTTTTCCCTCCCTGCAAGTGCAGGCGCATCCATCAGCACCAGGAATTGGCCCAGGTAACTGATTCGAGCACGGTGATCGACCAGATTTGTAATTTTACTTATCCGTTGGTTCACGTTAGACATGTGCATCGGAATCCCACGTGACCTCAGGGACAGTTGTGGAAGTGGGTGTATGTATCCATCCAGACATTCAATTATCTAATCATCCATCTGTCCATCCATCCATCCATTTGTACCATCCAGTCTTGCATGCAATCATTTATGCAGGCATTTGTCTATCCATCCATCCAATCATCTAACCAGCCATCCATCCATCCCATCGTCTAACCATACATTCATCCATGTAACGATTTGATCCTCTATCCATCCATCTGTCTATTGATCTATCCATCCAATCATGCATCTATCTGTCCATTCATCCATTCTTTCGTCCATTCTTGTTTATCTAGCCATCTGTTCATTGATCCATTTATCCAATCATTCATCTATCCATCCAATCATCCATCTATCCAATTTTATAATCATTTATCCTTTCATCTCTCCATCCCATCGGCTAACCATCCATTCATCCATGTATGTAACCATTTGTCCCTCTATCCATCCATCCATCCGTCTATTGATCTATCTATCCAATCATCCATCTATAGTTGCAATCAAAATGATTCAGCCCCCACTGCAAATCAGGTTTAATGTCAAAATGTACAGAATTTCAGCTGTTTGCGATGAACAAATCAAACAAAAGTAATTGAAATAGTTCAACACAACGAATGCTTCAAGTGGTTTCCCCAAATTCAACTGA
>JANDJT010000141.1:10076366-10088351 GCA_024331685.1 Stegophilus panzeri | reverse complement strand
AATTTACACTGTTACACAAGCTGTACACTCACTACTTTACATTGTAGCAAAGTGTCACTTCTTCAGTGTTGTCACACGAAAAGATATAATCAAATATTTACAAAAATGTGAGGGGTGTACGCGCTTTTGTGAGATACTGTATATAAACAGTCGTTCCCTCACCAACCTCTCTTTTAGTAGTTAATAAGCCACATCCAGAAGTCAGGAATTCAGCAGTACTGTGGAATAACTTATGCGAAAACCTTTTTCAGAGTACTGCCAGGAAAATATCCACCATTTTACCATCTTTAGAGTTTTTTATATTTTTATTTTATTCCATCACTACTTTCTTATTTTTTTTCTCTAGACAGATGTTATGAATTCAACATAACTGAGAGGAAAATGTCCTACTTTTCCACAAACCCATCCTCTTGGTGGTTGGTGAAATATTGGCTGATTTCCTCTGATTCTTTGGCTGTTCTTTCTGGACCGATCCTCCACGCTGAGGGCTCCTAGGAGATTTACCACTGCTGGCGTCTGAGTTTCTGTCCCAGAGGGAACGTGGCCCAGGAGCTGTGTAGAAGCCTGGGCCTGGCTTAGGCACGCAGCAGAGACTCGGCCAGCACTGACGAGCTGCCTGCACATACCTCCATCAGGGAATAAAGTCTGTGTTAGCAACAGAATGGAGAACACACTATGGAAGACTCTGGGGAGGGAGTATGACATCTTGGCAATGCTACAGCTAGATTCCCCACATGACACATCCATCAGTTCTGCAGGATTGTCTACTCCATTGCTAAAGGTACTGCTGCAGGATGATACATACAGGCAGGGAGGTCTCATTGGCCAATAAAAGCTCTGCTGGAGGGATTGCAGTTAAACTGTTGCTTGGGGTGATTACAGTCTAAGCACTTGCTCTGAGTTATAAAAGCTGCACTTGCCTTTTTTTTTTAGCATACATTGTACTGGTTTTAATCTAAGTCTTCAGGATTTCATATTCACTATCAGTACTGTACAGGCACACAATGGAGTAGGCAGGCATTCATTTTGGAGGGGGATATCCATCATCCATCCATCCATTTTCCATATCGCTTATCCTACACAAGGTCGCAGGGGAGCTTGGAGCTCATCCCATGGAATGTGGGGCACAAGGCAGTGGACACCCTGGATGGGGTGCCAACCCTTCACAGGGCACAATTGGACACACATTCCATTCACACACCCATTCACAGACTATGGACCATTTGGAAATGCCAATCAGCCTACAACACATGTAGGGGAAACCAGAGTACCTGGGGAAACCCCCAAAGCACAAAGAGAACATGCACGCACACAGGGTGGAGGCGGGATTCGAATCCCTAAACCCGGAGGTGCGGGGCTAAGCACTAAGCCACCATGGGAGGGTGATATGCTAAATAAAATAACAATGTGATCTGTGCAAGTAGTAGAAGTGGTGGTGGTCTTGCCATGAATGAGATCACTTTCACAAACTGAAACCTTGACATTCTTTGCAATAGGGATAGAACTTCAAATGTATTATTCATTATTATAAACAGATACACATACAGATATGAATAGGAGGTGCACATTTATTTCTTCTTCTTTTTTTTAAAGCAAGCTTACCAGTAAGGTTCTCACAGGTCTACAGGTTACAGGTCATCTGATTCAGACTAGAGGTGCGCTGAAAATGGGCCAGAGGATTTTACTATAACGTAGGCGTGAGTATGTTACATATGAAGCTCTTGGGAGAGTGAAAAACCTTTTATTAACCTGAACGTGAAGTGCTGCTTGGTGCATTTACAGCATCCTTAGTGTCTGCCTGGTCAGGGTCGCAGTGCTTTTAAATTAAGCTACTAGTTTATATTTTCAGAAAAAGAACTAACTAAACATTGCTGACAGGTACAAACAAACAAGCAATAAATAACTGTGTGAATGGGATTATAAAAACAGTCCTGCACATATACCAACTCCCCCCCACTCCCCCCCAACCCAATCAGCCAACCAACCAAACCCACCAACAAAACACCCTTTCACATTAACCAACACCCACTTCAGGTTTAAATCTAAATAAAGATACTGATACAAATACAGACAATGTGATTGCTTTGATGCACTCTGATCAAAATAGTGACTGCCAAAATTTGGTTACGTTTGGTTTAATTTACATGCATTAACAAGCATTTTTTTTATTTATTTAAAATTGATTTATATTTATCCAGTTTGTTCACCTTCCAATTCACACCCACCACCAAGCTCTGTTCTATCATATGGCATCTATCACCTGGGGAGGGTAAGAGCTAACACGTGCTTTCTCAGTGACACATGGAGCCAGCAAATTGCTGCTCATGCTGCATCACAGGGCAGCATACCACAATCAGAGGAAAGCACTATCCGCCCTCTTTTAAATCCACGCGCTCACAGATGGCCAGTTGGCTGTGATTGATAAGGGAGAGAGAGAGAGTACACCATGCCTCCCAGCTGTACAGCGTTATAGGAACTCACAATTAAAAGGATTCATTCATACTGATGAAAATATTTGCATGTGATTCTGCAAATCTCACACAGCTAATTTTCAGATTGTTTATGGGACAACAACAACAACAACAACAACAACAACAACAAAAAACATCTTTAGGTTTGTTTCTGGAAAAGTTGGCTGGAAAAGTGCTTATTTTTCACACAGATTATGATATAAACTTCATCTTAGATCACATGAGTGGTCTGAGTTTTGTGCGTTGCAATCTGAATTTTTTGCCATTTGAACTGATTGCACAGATAGGAATAGGAAGCGTGAGTGAGCGAGTGTTGAAGCGAAATAGCACCAATAAATATTTTGCTATTAAGCTGTGAAAGTGAGATACTGGCAACAATTTTACTACTGCAATAAAGACTAATAGAAAAGATCATAAAGTGCTTGAGAAAGTATTTTGAAAAAATATATTACAAAGCTATAGACGGTCTGATTTTAGACAAGCAGCTTTCCGTAGCAGTTGGCTGTGATTTAGGCCTGATGGACTTTGGGCTTTAGGATTTCTTTTGCTCGTTCATCATTAATGGCAGAAAAAAAAAGCATTTGTTTAATGTGAAGAATCTTCACTTTAAAGCTGATGTTATTTATAAATCATTTTGGTGTACCTCACAGTAAACCTGTTTGTGAAGTCATAAAGTTTTTTTTTTTTTTCTTAATTAATATGGCACTTCTTACATATTAATGTACTCAGGAGTTAAATTAGAGGAAGCAGATCTTCTGCACCTGAGCTATAATTTGATGAAAATGTCGATCATGGCATGGCATAATGGTGATAATAATGATGATGTAACACAGTGTCACCCACTTTATTAAGTGTGTCCTGCTGTGTAGATCCATTTAATGTCTATTGCTCAATTTTTGTTCATTTTTCCAGTTTAACCCTTTAGATGGTGATGGCTGTTCTCCACATTTTTGGGATTTAATATTTCAAATAACTATGTGGCGTTATATATATATATATATATATATATATATATATATATATATATATACACACTGATCAGTTGTAACATTAAAACCACCTGCCTAATATTGTGTAGGTCCCTTTTGTGATGCCAAAACATCTCTGACCTGTCGAAGCATGGACTCCACGAGACCTCTGAAGGTGTGCTGTGGTATCTGGCACCAAGACGTTAGCAGAAGATCCTTTAAGTCCTGTACGTTGTGAGATGGGGCTTCCATGGATCATGGACTTGTTTGTCCAGCACATCCCACAAGAAAACATGATTCATTGAACCAGGCCACCTTCATCCATTGCTCCAATTGTGCTCCAATTGTGTGTTCTGGCATCTTTCTATCACAGCCAGCATGGACTTTTTCAGAAATTTGTGCTACAGTAGTTCTTCTGTGAGATCGAACCAGATGGGCAAGCCTTCACTCCCCATGCGCCATGGGCGCCCGTGACCCTGTCACCAACTCGGCAGTTCTCCTTCCTCTGACCACTTTTGGTAGGTACTAGCCACTCCATACCGGGAACACTGCACAAGACCTGCTGTTTTGTAGATGCTCTGACCCAGTCGTCTAGCCAACACAATCTGACCCTTGTCCAAGTTGCTCAGATCCTTACGCTTGCCCATTTTTCCTGCTTCCAACACCTCAACTTGCTACCTAACATATCCCACTCCTTGACAAGTACCAATGTAATGATATAATCAATGTTATTCACTTCAGCTGTCAGTGGTTTTAATATTATGGCTGATCATTGTAGTATTCAGTCCTGTACATAGAGCATGTTTGTTATATTTTTGTCTTTGTTATCTTAATGTAATGACTATAAGCTCAACAAGAACTCAACAACTGAGTTCAATAGATTGCATACTTCAGTAAAGCAAGATTCATCTAATAGCACACTAACTGAAAAGGTAATGAAGTAGTTCCTCCAAGAAAGACAATCATATATCAATTAGGGTTCGAGATTTAACCATGTGTTTTTTTTCTAACAGTGCTCAAGGAGAATTTATGTAATTTGTTGGAGTTAGAGTTATCCAAAAACACATGCACTCTTATTGCTAAGTACACTCTTCGAAAAAAAAAAAAAAGGCTCCTCCTGGTGGAACGCCTTCTTTGGGTCTAGATTTTTTTAAACAGTCGACTTAGCAAAGAGAATTTATAGCAAATTTGCCCAGTTGTTCTTTTTGTGATGATCCAGTTTTAGAGAAATCCTTCGCGATGCCGTTTTCCACTCTTAAAAACGTTGAGAAGTTCCCCTTATTAGATTTTCATTAAACGTTGCTTGAACAGCATCAGTATGCGCATAGAAATCTGGGTGTGTGCAGTAGCGAGCCTCATGTCACGCGGGGAGACGAACAAAGGCTTCCACAGCATTGAGGCCTGTAGAGGGGGGCATCATCGCTGTCTGCATGAACAAAGAGGACCTGTGGAGTGGTAGGGGTGGCGGCTCTCCTCCAGCGGTGTGCTGGGATACGTTAAAGCCCAAATGCCACGGCCAGACACGGAAAGAAACATCTCCTCCTGTTCTGTGCATTGTGTGCTAATACCTGGGTGTGAGACAGACGGAGACTGAAACAGTGTGTGTGTGTGTGTGTGTGTGTGTGTGTGTATGTGTGTGGATAGGAGGGTTTTTTTTTCTTCTTCTTTCTTTTTTTTTTCCAAATCAAAATACAACAAATGTATGTAGTATGCAGAAATGTTCAGATGTGATGCAAAAAGCATCAGGACTGATGGAGAAATAAGATGTTGCATATGATATTACAGAAAAACTAAATGGGGTCTGAGACACAATAGCTCTCTTTCTTTCTCTTCTCTCACACACCCATACACACGCTTACACACGCTGGCTTCTTCAGTCTAGTTCAGTCCCGAAAAGCGAATGATTTCGCAGGGTCGTGTGTTCATGTATGAGTGTGTGAGAGCATGGTTTTGCACCTTGGTGGAGACCAAATGTCCTCACAAGAACAGGAATATGTGATAGTGAGGACATTGGGCAAGAAAAATGGCTTATATACAGTAATTACCTACATAAAATAAATAACTAAAAATAATTTAATAAATTAAAAAAATATATATATAAGAAAAATAACAATATTACTACTAATAATAAAATACAATAAAGAAAATAAGAATAATAAGAAGGTTAATACGTTTTAATGCAGTACTCAAACACTTAACGTGCTTTACATAAAATATTAAAAATTAGACAAGGATGGAAACAATAAGCACTAAACTTTAGGGTACAAGAAAAAAAAAAAAAAAGATAAACATATAAAACTTAAAAAAGAAAACTTAAAAAAAATATATGAGCCAAAAGGTTTCCTTTTGGTTACTGAGGTTAAGGGTAGGGTTAAATTTAGGTGTAATATAGCATTTATAAGGTATAGCAGCATTAATAATTATGTCAGTAGAACGTCCTCACAAGGATAGTAGTGTGTGTGTGTGGGTGTGTGTGTGTGTGTATGTGTGTGTGCATTAGTAGGGTTGCTGAGGGCTTGCTGCGTGATTGTTGATATCACCGAGGTCCCAGGCCGCAGCTCCCGAGTCTATTTGCCTCTCATAACAAAACCTTTTAGGGCCAGCACTAATCAGGCTTAGCTGGGGAGCGCCGTGGGCTTATCACACACCGTCAGGCCGCGAGTGCTGCCAGCGTGTTCGCCACTGATAGCAACATCAGCAACTAAATTAAATCTAGATTCCAAAAATGAGAAACACCTTCTGTCTCTATGATGAGACCAACTGCTGCTATAACCCGAGTGTCGTGTCCTCCTTTACACACACACACACACACACACACACACACACACACACACACACACACACACACACACTTTGTAATATTCTGGAAATAATAGATCTTGGACTAAATATACACGCTGACATCCTGACACGAGGCTTGCACAAGGGTTCTAATTCATGCTTGGCCTTTTCTCTTTCTCACTCTCTCTCTCTTTTTTTTTTGGATCAACATTCATGCCTGGCCTTTTCCATCGTGCCTTCCCAAAGAAGTCAAGAATACAAGAGGCGATTATATCTAACACTGCCTCCCCGGTGATTAATTGCTCATTTACTGATCACAGATAGCTTTTCTTTCTTTTTCTTTTTTTTCAAGGAGAAGAAAAATCAGTGGGCTTTATTGTCCGTTAAGCATGTGGCGAGTTTTCTTAAGGTGCAGCGGGCCAGTGTATTGAGAGTATGAATAAGTGCTTCAGGGTCATTTAGACTGGAGAGCTCTTGAGTGTGCGGAGAGCTGAACCAGCAGCGTAATGAACTCCACACATACACATACACACACACACACACACACACACACACACACACACACATTCACCCACACTTGCCAGCCAACAGAGCTTGAATAGGCCAGAAAATTATTAAAAAGGCATTCATGTAGCAGATAGCTTAAGGTGCAGACAGACTCACTGGGCAATTCTAATTTTCCACATATGGAGAGTCTTGAATTCCTCGTTTAACCAATGTCGGTTGTCATCTATGATAATGATGTCAGCTTCACTGGAAATTACTCAGCCTTAAAGAAGGTGAAGCATCAGGGCTAATAAGCTGCATTGTTCTTCAGCGCTGAATGTATATCCTTGATACAGATATTAACCGCAGCACAAAGCATTAATCCCAAAGCACAGAACGAGAACACTCTGTTTACTCAGGGAATACAAAAGGCATGTGGTATAGATTAGACAGATTCGGACATCAAAAATGTTTTCATATTTCATATTGACTTCATTTTAAAAAATATATATATATATATACGTTTTCATGTACTCAAACATTCTATTATTATTATTATTATTATTATTATTATTATTATTTAAATACCCAGGCTGATTCTGATTGTATGAATTGATGTTTGGGTCAATTTTGTTCTACTTAAAATAGAGATTAATACTTATATAAACGCTTTCATAATGATGAATTAATAGACACAGGAATCATTAGCACATCAGGAAATAATGAAGTGTATTAGTGCAGAGTCATACAGTATATGAATGGTTAAGTATACTGCCAACTTATTAATTCATTATGTTGATTAATATCATGACTTCTGTAGTATTAAGGCTTGGATTTGCCTAGAGGTAGTGTTAGGCCGTGATTAAAGTTTAGGAAACTGGTGGCTCAATGTTTAAGGCTTTGCGTTACTGATCAGAAGGTTGTGAGTTCTTGAGCAAGACCCTTAAACCTCAACTGCTCAGTTGTATCCCGTCTCAATGGAAGTCGCTTTGTAAAGAGTCAGCACTAAATGTAAATGTACCGAGGGTTGCTTGGTTGAGCTTAGGGTTGGGTTAGGGATGTTTTTTTGCCTTCTATTAAGATTTGTCATGGGTTATGGTTGGGCTAGGGATTGGATTGAGATAGTTAGGATCGACTAGAGTGTGTGTTGTATCATAATCATTGGGTTGGCATTTGCATAAGGTCACAGGGTTAGGACTGTTTTTGTTTTTTTAAGGTTTTGCACATCAGTAAGTAAGTGGGAATTACGTCAGGTAGAAACGAAATTTGTGAGTGGGGAACTGAACGTGTGTCATAGGACTGGTGCGAGGACTCATTTAAGGCAGTCATCTGGATCTATTGCTTTACTGCATTATAAATTATTTGCATAAAATGAAGAAAATCTCATAATCAAGGTTTCATGGAAGGAGCAGATAAATTTGTTACAGAAGGCAGAAACACAATGGGCTGGGCAACTCGCGCACACACACATACACACACACACACACACACACACACACACACACACCCTTATCCAGTCAGGACAAACATCCTACTACAGTGTAATGAACAGGAAAGGGAGTTTATCACCTCCTCATTGTCACACTTCTGTTCAAACGTCGATGAGCAATTGACCACGACCTTTGACTCAGTGAGGTCGCAGGTTCAATGTTGACCCCAAGAGAGTTGAGGAGAGTGCAGAGCATTGTAAAGAGAGAGCATAATGGTACCAGAGACAGCTCTTCAAACAGGAAAGCTGCAGATTTATCTCTTGACCACTGCTACCGCGATGCCTCTGTAATAGTCCTAAACAGTTTAGCAGGTAATAAACTTGACTTGCATTGTGCATTGCATTTTACCAGCTTATTGTTCATTATCAGAGCATTCACATACTCCAGACACAGGCTGTATAGTACAGACAAGGTATTGTTTATTATGTGTTGCACATTCATCAGGTCAGGGGCACACGGTGGCTTAGTGGTTAGCACGTTTGCCTCACACCTCCAGGCTTGGGGGTTCGATTCCCACTGTGGCCTTGTGTTCGCATGTTCTCCCCTCCCCACTGCGGGGGTTTCCTCCGGGTACTCACAAGGTACGGTTTCCTCCACCAGTCCAAAGACATGCATGGTAGGCTGATTGGCGTGTCCAAAGTGTCCGTACTGTGTGAATGTATATGTGATTGTGTGCCCTGTGATGGATTGGCACCCTGTCCAGGGTGTACCCCGTGTCCTGTGTCCTGTGATAGGCTCCAGGTTTCCCCGTGACCCTGAAAAGGATAAAGCGGTATAGAAGATGGATGGACATTCATCAGGTCGAAACAGCACACAATAACTCAATTTATGAAATAAATTGAACCACAAGAGACCTCTACCAACCAGAAGGCACTTATCACACCCCGCTATACACCGTGTTCAATTTGAGGCTCTAGCACAGTTTGACTTCATCCACAACTCCTCAAGATACATGAAAGACTCTTCTCTGTCAGTAGGAATGAACTTTCCCTGGCTGTCCAAATAGATGAGTCACTAGCGGTCTCTTTTTTTTTTTTTTTTTTTCAGAATTTTTGGTTGTTTGCAACCCAACATTAGCTAGCTCTCCACTATCTCATGACAGCTATCAACCAGGGACCAACTACCTAAAATTATTCTTTCGAAACATGCGAAACCAGCCACCACATCAGGGCAGCTGAACACCTACAGGAGAGCGCTAATTCTTTCTGTTGTGCTACTCAGGAGCCTGTCATTGTTAGTTTTAGCTCAATAAAACAAAAAGTCGCATGATAACTGAATGTTATTGTGGCATCTGTAAATCTTACATAGCATATTGGGTTCCTGAAGTAGCACAACAATATGGCATTAGGCCTATTGTCAGGAGATTCAAAATCATGATGATGCCATCGGCAGCCAAAGACTGAAGACCCCCTGTCTTTACCAAGCACGTAAAGGAGAATCAAATGAGCTCGCAGTTCCTATACTAACTACTCTCTAACATGGTTTTAGCTTGATAGTATTAATAGACCCTGGTCTATTTATACTAGCATCAAGACTTCAAAGCACTTCCTTAAATCACTCTGGACAATGACATCTGCCAGATGTTGTAAATGTATGGTATATGGTTCTCCAATCCGGTCGATGACTACTCTTGCATGTCCTGATTAACAATCCTTTTATGGTTTGTTAGGGCATGACAAGGGTACTTTAGGATCAGAATTCAAGCTTGGTTTATTCAAGTGTTCTGAGAGAAAAAAAACTGACTGGTTGCTGACCTAAAGCATTCATGACACTTTCTACTCTGAGAGCTTATGGCAATGAATAAACTTGTTTTTGCTATGAGGAGGGGCCTAATTCTTTGCCTGAAATTTGGTAACAAAGAAACTCACAAAGCCACTGAACTGTTGCGATAGCCCAGGACAGTACCCCTCCCTGCCACCAGAATTCTAATCTGATCTAATTCCTGTTCCCCGACTATATAAGCACATCGTTTTGTTTTTTTGTTGCATTGCGAAGTCTTGCCAACACACCCTACTGCTTAATTCTGAGCCATGTTTACTGTGACTGCCTTTACTGTGTTGTTGCCTTACTGTCCTCATACTTGATTTGTTACATTTGATACTTTCGATAGAAAGATAACCCTTACTGTAAGTTTCCATGTTGAATTTGGGTTCCATTCGTGCGAGTACATCAGGAATATTAAACAGGAACGGTATAAAATGATAGCATGCTGACTGGGATGTAGCTAGAATAGCTTTTTGGCCAGAAAATACAACATCTCCAGAGTCTAATAATGACCCCAGTGAGTACAATGGAAAACTCAGAAAGCTCCATTTGATTGGTTTCTTTATCTTTCATCAGATAAAACCAAATTCTGAGGTCGATTAGAGAGTACAGTCTCCCTTGTTGTACACTATAAACTGTGGTAGTGTTTGCTGCTAGCCTTAGCATCACGTAAGAAATATTATCACCGCCTCCAGAGAACATCTTGTACTTTTTGGGATACTGTTAAGTGAAAGGAAAGAACTCAAGCAGACTTCTGGATTAGTAGCTGTACCGCACTGTGTGGTGGAAAAGTGCTATTAGAACATGAACAATACTTGTGTTCTCATTCTCTCACTCACTCTCTCTCTCTCTCTCTCTCTCTCTCTCTCTCTCTTTCTGTCAGTCTCCCAGTCTGGCACCTCTCAGGACAGACGGCAGGTTTCATCAGCACTTTTGGAGGCCCCCCGGAGGAGCGAACACATTTCAAACAAACAATCCAGTGTCATCAGCAGAAAAAAAGGCTGAAGAAAGAGAGAATGAACCTAATTCAGAAAGTCCCAACACTGCAGAATCAAGAGGAGGTATAAGGAAGAAGACGGCCTTATCATATTGTATGCAAAGTTCAATCAGCTCAATTGCAGCACTCAGGCAAATTGGTGGCAGGCCTATATGGAGGGGGGGTGGCGGGAGGGTGATGTAAATATAACTTTGTATGTCCCAGAGGTATGGAGCAAGCTGGCCCGGGCCCATCGCTGTGTCTGCATGTTCTGGCAGTACTGTAGAGATGAGTTACCACGGAGACTCCAGCATCCCACACAGAGCAGCTGCTGTACCCAGACTACCATCCAATCCCAAAGATCTACTGTGTTTTTACATCACACTTATCTATCAGAATAATGAAAGGTTAGGTTTATGTGGATGGATGGATTCTTGTATCATGCAATGAAAATATTCTCTTGATGTCATTACAAGTAAGGACATTGCAGTAGTAAGTCAAGGTGACTGGACAATCTTGAAAATGTGAAGGCATTAATTTATCATCAGTTCCCAGAAATCTGAAGCTTTGAAATGACATTGTGGGAATGTTCTCTTGTATAAAGCCTTATTTGGATGGGATCAAATTTACATGAGCCCTTGGACCAATGACGCTGATTATAGTATTTACATATGAAGTGGCCAGTGCTGTTCTCCCACCTCTCCTGGGAAAATTACAGACCAAATTAGGCAATTTTAAAAACCAAATCAAGTCATTTGATACATTTTTGTTCTAGTGATAATTCTGCAGACAAATTTTGCCTCTTGAGTCGGGAAAAAAAAGTTTTTTGACCACTGCTAATCACACGTGCTAGTGCACTTCCCATAATGTGAAAAGATAGGTAATAATGATAATGAGTCTTTATTGGTCACGTATACATTACAGCACAGTGAAATTCTTTTCTTCACATACCACAGCATGTCAGGAAGTTGGGGTCAGAGCGCAGGGTCAGCCATGATACAGCGCCCCTGGAGCAGAGAGGGTTAAGGGACTTGCTCAAGGGCCCAACA
>JANDJT010000141.1:10073055-10076266 GCA_024331685.1 Stegophilus panzeri | reverse complement strand
GTCAGCCATGATACAGCGCCCCTGGAGCAGAGAGGGTTAAGGGACTTGCTCAAGGGCCCAACAGTGGCAGCTTGGCAGCGCTGGGGCTTGAATCCCTGACCTTCTGATCAGTAACCCAGAGCCTTAACCGCCAAGCGACCACTGCAAGTGCCTTAGAGGCATCTCTTAAAAACTTACTTGGTATGAGTCATATAACTTTGTCTCCAAATTGCCTATATTGGGAGCTCATTAGCAGGATAAAGAAGAGCATAATCCTGAAGGATGATTAAGGGGGATACTATAACGACACCAGCATTTTTTTCATCCTAGAAATTAATGAATGACCAGTTGCTGTAACGTCCTTAGTCGTTCTAAATATTAGATGCTGACAAATAAATAAACATGATCTGACCATGTGTGACACAAACATCGGGGTTCGTAGACAAATCACCGTGGCAGAAGCTCATTTCCCTGGTGTTTATATAATTGAGCTGGGACACAAGAGTTTTAGAACTTGTAACATTTGTAAAAATGTTATTACAGACATCACTCAAAGATCCCATCTGGATAGAGCTGTAGATAAAACGCTTGTGACTGGCCGAACTATATGCATTTTTCACATACACCTGGATCTTCAAAGAAAAAAAAAAAAAAAAAAAAAGCACTAATATTGCACATTTACAGGTTTGGCAAGTGGTTTTAAGATTCTCGAAAAGCCTATTTGAGCCACAATGACACAAACTAGTCATTGATAGGCTCATTATGCTCATGAGCACTATGCTGAGGCTGTTGTGGAGATCAGATTGCAGTCGTTACTGACATGGCAGCAGCATTATCTTTTCAGTCTCACATTTCTGCAACTCACTCTACTATAAAATGTGTAGGTGGTTGCTGCGGTGATAAATATAGTTCTCATTTTCTAACATTTCGCTTTTCAGGATAGAACTACTTGTTAGGTGTGTTAGTGGAAGGCAGGAGGCAAGTGCTAGATGTTGTGATAAGGATTTTGGATTTGAAGGCAATCTAGATAGCACAGTCAGGGGTCCAAACATAGGTTGAAGCTGTTAATCATGTAAAGTACATACTTGTAAACAGGAAAAGAAAGGATAAGGTCCATCCATCCATCCATTTTCTGTATTACTTATTCTACACAGGGTCACGGGGAGCCTGGAGCCTATCCTAGGGGACTCAGGGCACAAGGAAGAGGACACCCTGAAGGACACCCACAATCACACACACACTCACACACTCATTCCCACACTATGGACAATTTAGAGATGCCAATCAGCCTACAATGCACATCTTTGGACTGGGGGAGGAAACCCCTGAATCAAGGGGAGATCCTGGAAACTCCAGGCACACATGGCGGACGCGGGAATAGAACCCCCAGTGGAATATGCTAACCACCACGCCACCACGCCCCAAGGTCCACGCCCCTAAGGTCAAATCCAGAAAATGTTATGAACAACTACATTTTAGAGTTAGATTTATTCATTTAGCAGACGCTTTTATCCAAAGCGTCTTTATGAGAAAACCATGACTAAGGAATGTAGGCGATAATCTTGACAAGTAATGACAGACAGTACATGGAAATTACCCAATGATGGTCTGAGATTTTTTTTTCTTTGCAATGGCAAAGAAAAATGAGGCATTGTATATCTTCTTCTTTTCATGTTGAGGTTCCACTTCATAGTGGAACCATCATGGTGGAAGGATTAGCCGCTCAGCAGTATGATACTGAACGTTGCCCATGGTGCGCCAGGGGAGGCTCCTTCCATGTATTCACACACCCATTCATACACTACGGACACTTTGGACATGCCAATCCACCTACCATGCATGTCTTTGGACTGGGGGAGGAAACGGGAGTACCCAGAGGAAACCCAGAGGCATTGTATATGACAAGAAACCACGGTCAGGGGTTTTCTTCCATTTTTGCATGTCAAACAGTATACTGTAACAGTTTGCAAAGATTATTGCTTATAGGAACTAAAGTTGTAAGTGGGGAAGTGAAGGAATGGTAGAGCACACATGCCATAGGAATGCATCATACCTCATTTGAAAAAATTGCAATAAATTGAATGTTGGATTGTATCTTTGTTGCTTGCTGCTGTCACTGAAATCATGGATCTGTGTTGCTCATGTACAAAAAAAAGCCTCTTTATCATTTTGTCAACGTGTGAATGCTGGGTAAGGTCACACTAGTGTTCCACATTTTGCTTTTGTGATGAATGCATGTAAACATATACTTAAACTATAAAAGCCACACTAAGCAAGATGCCTGGATCTTCAGCGTGCCTGAATAACACTACCAAACCTGTAGCACTAAACATGTGGTCCATCTGTGTGAAAGAGAGCTTCGTCCATTTATACTGTAGCCCCAGAGCCAAGTCCAGCAGATAAAACTCTTTCTGAGATTTACATGCTAACTTTCAAGCTACATTGTGTACCGAGCAGAATTTCTGCCTCCTCCTGGGACTACAGCCTAAAGTCAAAGTTAACACATTTCGGCGAGGTGAATGTAGTGCACGAGAGGTGTAGCGTGTGTCCTACGGGGAAATCTGTAACCTGCTTCCTCCTGTTCATTAGCAGAATGAGAAACTGCTAGTGCTGCTGGGAAGAAAGCCGTTCTCACCTGTATGCAGTAGAGAGGGGATAATTGCCTGATTGCAGGTTATTACTTGGCTGGTGAGAACCCCACCGAGGCCATTCAGTCTCCAAACTGCGGCATCATAATACCTCCCTTTTCCCTTCTCGCTAGTGTAACTCTTAAAGATCCGCTGACCGCTGCTGAAATTCGGCATTGTTCAATTCCCGGTCTGTGTTCACTAGCTGTATAACGATTAAGTGATAAACTGGTTAGATAAACAGTTTTTTCTTTTTGTAAAAAAATTCTGATGTAGAGTACTAATGGTACTTCAGAATGAGCTGTGTGATTAGCGCCGGGTTAGGTGAGCTCCTGCCGGTTATGCAAATCAGCACAGCTCAACGTGCCGTTCGAACCATATTTACATCCATTAGCACTCTCTTTGCTGCCATCCTGCCATCTACAAATGGAGTGTTTAACTTTTCACATGCTGAAATGTTAAAGCAACAGTTGGAATTTGAGACTGAGCTTTGAGATTTTTTTTTGGGGGGGGCAAACCATCTGGTCAAATTGGTGTTGTCTGTATTGTTGCTTCAGAATGTTTTTGTTCGTCAGATAGTCTGGTATGTATTGTACACTTTTCTG
>JANDJT010000141.1:10065555-10068055 GCA_024331685.1 Stegophilus panzeri | reverse complement strand
TATCTTCATCCACAGATTGAGACTCCATTGCGACTGAATAAGTTTAGTGTCTAAATGAAAGTCACATTTGGGCGCTTACAGTCTGCTTTGGCTTAACCATAAACCTCAGAGAGGATCATCTGTGAAACCTCACCAATTATACAGCCTATTACTAATGGTCATGGCGGGGGCAGCGCATGTGTGTGTGTGTCTGTGTGTATTTAGATGTTTAGTGCACAGAGACCGTCTGCTGCTATCAAGGTGCCTGTTAAAGAGATCACATGGGGATACGGGCAGGGCCATCGGGAGCACGGCATATGCTAATCCACGCTGTTAATGTAGCAATGAAT
Organism: Stegophilus panzeri; assembly: GCA_024331685.1. Classification (NCBI taxonomy): domain Eukaryota; kingdom Metazoa; phylum Chordata; class Actinopteri; order Siluriformes; family Trichomycteridae; genus Stegophilus; species Stegophilus panzeri. The sequence continues at coordinate 10,067,726 of JANDJT010000141.1, read as the reverse complement.
TAGGAGTTTAGACGTCACGGGAGGGTTAACGCAGCTGATCCTGAGCAGTCTTGTGATCTCCCAGACCAGCCTCGTATGGGGGCTAATTACGGCAAATTGGAAAAGTATCGGTGGGCGGCGGCGCACGTGGGGACCTCCCCCGGCGTGTGTCACTTCCTGCCGTCAAGGTCTGATGGCGGCCACCCAAACCACACCTGCTCCTCACTGTGATAGATGGCAGGCGTATGAGGCTCAATTACAATTCCCCCCTCTTCACCAATATGCACTGCCCCACCCTGCCCTATATTGATGGGCAGCGAGGGGGCCACAGGCTTCATGAGCACTGATCATCTGCTGGAAATTGCGTCCCAGCCCCTGCAGCACCTGCGCTGGCCGATGGGCAGGTGAGCATCAGTCGACAGGGTGCCTTTGGGATCAGTTTTTGGAAGCAACCCCCACTCCACCCCCTCACTCCCTCAAATGCAAAATGCAGCAACCCCAAACCTTCAAACCCAGGAGATAAATTGGAGTGGGTGTAGAACGAACAGGCCTGCGGGGGGTTTCTGTAGCGAGGGGCATCGGCCCAGCACATGTGTCCTGCCTCCTCTCTTTATTATTCAGTAATTAGCCCTTTGGCTGTCGGCTGAAGGATAGCTCAGCCGTCCCCTCCAGCACCACCCTGCCACCCTTCAAGAGCCGTCTGTGTTGACAGACACATGCAGACCCGGCAAAACAAACAAATGCAAAATTTCTAGATTTCCTAACGTGTGACAGGATTTCCTTGCATTTTATCACAAATACGAATTCGTCACCATGTTGCACGCATTCACCGATCACTCCGAAATAGCAGAACCAAGATTCCCAGAGTAGGCGAGCAAACACGATCCCTCCCTGCGGCGATTCAGCCACTTCTGAGCGAGACGCCTTCATGCATGGCGTGTCTGCAGGAAGAGCTCGTCGTCTGAAAGTTTCTCCAGTGTGCAGGCAGACTGAGCGCTGCTTAACCAGCTGGTGCTCAATCAGCGCACGCCTCTAATGATGTTTCATCCTGTAACAATTTATGAAATCGCTGTTCAACATCTACTAATGGGATGTTGTCGTGGTGCAGATTCCAGTCTGTTTGTCAATAGAAGAAGCAGTCATCCCGTATGAAGGAGGAGGAGGAGGAGGGGGGGGGGTGGTCTTGCTGTGTTTTTATGTTAGATGTGTTTTTTTCGAGTGTGTGTGCTTGGAACAGCTCACTTACAGGCTGTATCTTTGGCAGGAAAGACAAAGAAGACAGTACAGCTTCTTAAAAAAAAAAAAAAAAATTGTTCTCAAGTTATTCTTGACGCATTTTCATGCAGTCAATATCTGTCTCGACAGATGTCTGGCTCCCCAAGAAAACATTCGACTCTGCATTGATGTCATTGTAGCTGAAGTTTGACTGGATGAATAAGAGACAGTGATGACTGATGGAGAAGATGTTTTAGAATGTCAAGCACATACTGTATTCACTATATCCACACTTGACTGAAGTAAGGACGGTTTTTAGATTATTACTTGTCACATGGCACTAGATGATCCTAATAAAATGTCACCTGAATTGTATACTAGACTGTGCAATAACATGTCAGATTTTACAATGAAGATGCACTAATGATAGACCTGTGATTAATGAAAAAATTCTACCTGTGTAAACAGGAACGTTCCTCAAAGTGAGCTTGAGGTAATAAGGATATTTTTTTTATCATGTTTTGTTTACGTTCCACCATTTGTAGCTGCCATATTTATAGATGGCTCATGAATTTTCCATCATCCTTTTGCCTCCTATTGGTGGCTTTAGATGAGTCTCGTAGCAGCACTCACACTCTGAGATTTTAATAAAAAACAATTTTTGGCCAGAAATTTGCCGTCTGCTGTCTTTGGTTTCAATGGCACTAAATGAGCTGGCAATGAGTATGTTACATTATGTGTTCACATACCGCCTAGTTTAACTCACGACTAAATATTTGTATTTATGATGTGTGATACAGTGTAATCACACTGGCTTAACACATACAATTACAGGATGTTCCTGGTGATGTTCTATACATATGCCATTGTTTTGCCTCCCATCCTCCATGAATCTCCACATCAGTGTGTGTGTGTGTGTGTGTGTGTGTGTGTGTGTGTGTGTGTGTGTGTGTGTGTGTGTGTGTGTGTGTGTGTGT
>JANDJT010000141.1:10047274-10061733 GCA_024331685.1 Stegophilus panzeri | reverse complement strand
AGATAGACAGACAGACAGACAGACAGACAGATAGATAGATAGATAGATAGATAGATAGATAGATAGATAGATAGATAAGTAAGTAACCAGTTTAAAACATAATGCATCCAGTGTTTATTTTCTTTTTTTGGACGTCAGTCCAAACCTTCAGAACACAGAGCTACAGTTCACAGCTCTCAAAAAAAAAACCCTGCAACTCAAAATACATGGTGTGTTCACTCAGGTCACTCCCTGCAGTTGGGTTGATTCCGAGTTGAATCACTTTCCTACTGCAATCAAACTTCTCTAGAGATCACTTGTAAGTGGACTAAGACCACATCACCGAGACACTCTCAGACTGGTTGATTTGGTCCACACCCGAGTTTGATTGCTCCATTCATACCTGCCCAAAGAACAGCACCAAGAGAGCAAACACACCAGGGTTTGATTCAAACACACTAAACACTGAATATGTGAAAGCGCTCTATTTGAACTTGATTGACTCGACTGAAACACTGACATTATTATTGTCCGAAATATGAACAAGGTTCAAATCTTTTGAATCAGGCCTCTGAAATCCGGACCCCAACAATTATACATGTCTCACAGTGGCATGTGTTGGAGGCGTATGTGCTTTGTGTTCGAAGCAGCAGTGTTAGCAAGCTGGGTCTTAGCAGGAGGACTGCAGGCTGCCCAGACTGGGGTGATTAATCTGAGCCTGTCATGTCACTGCAGATGTTTACATAGCGATATTCAGAGTGCATATGTCTGATGGAGTGCCCCCCCCTTCATGTCCTCTCCCTAGTCACAACACACACACACACACACTCATGCACAAACTCAGCCAACATCACCTGAGCCATCTGGAGGATGAAAGGGGGGCGGAGGGGGGGGGTGTCCAGCACACACACATATGCCCATGCACAAGCGCACATGCATACAGAATGTCACCACCTGCCAACAGCAATGTCTGTAATCTGTCCAGTGCTTTTCTGCCTTTATCCTCTTCGAATCCTCCATCTCAGTTGTGACACTTAGGTCTTGTTGAAGGGAAAAATCGTGACGCCACCCTGATACATTTAGTGCGAAAATGGAAACCAAACTTGCCGTGTAACGCCAGCTTTCTATCAAACGCCATTCCCAGTTTATGTGCATGACTGTGACCTTACATGCCATCAGCGCTGCAGTCTTTAAACCTGAGCTCCAGATGGCTGACTGGCCAGTGGTCAATGGCTCCGTTTGAAGATTCACAGTGGATCCGGGCTTTGTCATTGCACGAGATCCTAAAAAAGTGCATGCTGCACAGTGGCTGAACTCAGTGTGCAGCCTCACTGCTTCAGGCATGTACACTGCATCCAAATCACTGATTAAAGCATGAAGGCTCGCTCCACAGGGGACCAGGGGTGATACAGAACTACACAATAGCAGGCACCCCAAAGCACTCCAAAGGCATTGCGGTGTAGGAAAAAGAGCCCAAAGCCCTTTATCCTGTTTGTGCGCAGACTTCAAAAAAACACTCAGATGTATGAACGTAAACACACACGCATGCCAAAGATAACACCTTATGCACACACTGCATTAACCACTGAGATACAGTCTGCAGCCTAAACAAACTGCACCAAGGAGTAAAAGACCCAGGAGTGCAATTTATTTGGATGAAGCATTGCATAGTTTATTTATTTATTTATTTATTTATTTAGACTTGAGAGCTTCTCACTTGAGACTTGATCAAAACACGGACATTATTAGTGGCCAAAGATACAAATCTGGGCCTCTCACTAATCAACATCAGTCTGCTGTCTCAGTTTACCATTATAGCATACACGTGCAAATGAGGAACTTATTTAGACCCTCCCACACATGACATCCATCATATTTTCATCTTAACTATTGAACCAAATCTTAACTGTCATGTTTTCATGAGAAACTGAGATTTTGGATTTGCAAAAGGCTGGTATTGTTTGCAACAGTACCTGGTACAAAACCAGGATAAACCATGCATGTGGATGTGAGGTGCCCTACAAGGTACAAATGGAGGATCAATGGATTTGAATGGATGATCAATGGATTTGAATGGATGATCAATGGATTTGAATGGGGGATCAATGGATTTGAATGGATGATCAATGGATTTGAATGGGGATCAATGGATTTGAATGGATGATCAATGGATTTGAATGGAGGATCAAGGGATTTGAATGGAGGATCAAGGGATTTGAATGGAGGATCAATAGATTTGAATGGGGGATCAATGGATTTTAATGGATGATCAATGAATTTGAATGGATTTGAATGGATGATCAATAGATTTGAATGGATGACCAATGGATTTGAATGGAGGATCAATGGATTTGAATGGAGGATCAATGGATTTGAATGGATGATCAATGGATTTGAATGGAGGATCAAGGGATTTGAATGGAGGATCAATAGATTTGAATGGGGGATCAATGGATTTTAATGGATGATCAATGAATTTGAATGGATTTGAATGGATGATCAATAGATTTGAATGGATGACCAATGGATTTGAATGGAGGATCAATGGATTTGAATGGAGGATCAATGGATTTGAATGGAGGATCAATGGATTTGTATGAAAGGTAAAATGCTTGAGTTGAAAGAAACTCAAAAGTAAAAGAAACAAAGTTAAGCCATGGGCAAATGGCTTTGTTAGCTCACTGCTCCTATGTTAGCTAGCTATATGAATTGATTCAGAACAAAAGACAGGTAATAGCATGTATCCCATGCTGGCAAACAAAAAGTCCTGATCCAGATCCTCCTACCAGGGTAAAGCTGAGCAGAGTGAATTCAAAAGTCCAGTGGGTGGAGGGTTTTTTTTTTTTTGCTGGATAATTGTTTTTATTACGTTGGTTCTTGTTTTAAAGAATTGCGTGGGTTAAGTTTTCAGCTTATACTGTAGGAGGATCAGATGCAGGTCTACCCCCAGGATATTTTTGTTCTTCTGCAGGGACCACTTTGCTAATAGGGATGGACATGGATTGTAACAATGTGTGTGTTTTCTGATATAATTATTAGCCTGACTAATTTAGCCAAAGTGTTACAAATTCCTCCTCTCATTATGTGGTGCGGTTCAAAGTGTCACAAGTGTTTTGTTCATGTTTTGTTTCTCTACATGTGTCTTTCTTTTGGTCATGTCTCCACCCCATCCTGTCATTGGTGTGTTTCCTGATTGTGTCCAGGTGTTCAGAGTTCATGCCTTGATTAGTTTCTCTTTATATACACTGATGTTCCTTTGTCTGGTTGTGAAGTCTTGTTCATTGTTAATGAGCCTAAGTTTCTTTGTTTTCCCTGTTTCTATGTTTCTAGTTATGCTTTCTTGTGCCTATATTCTTGTTCATGATTATGGATCATCTTGATCCTGTCTGCCTGGAATTATGACTTCAACTGTTGGTTTTCCCCAAATAAATAACATGCCAATTTTATTCACTTGCAGATTGCTTCATCTTCACACATTACAATGTGCTAGTTATGCTAATTTGATATTAGCTATATCTGTTGCACACAGGAATAAGCTAAATTAGCTATACTTAGGAAAGAACACTGCAGTCTGACCAGACAGGACAACAGAAATTTGATATTGGCTTATATGATGTAGAAGAGCTGAACACAGTTGCACAGATGAATTGCCATAGTAGGATATGACTAGAAAATGCTGCAAACAATTTTCTCTTAACTGTGCACTAGGTAAATTGTCCCAATAGCAGTGAGATGGTGGCAGTGTCCAACAGAAGCAAGATCAAGGTAAAAATGTAAAATAACAGCATATTACATTTACAGGCATTTGGCAGATGCCCTTATCCAGAGCGACTTACATTTATCTCATTTATATATCTGAGCAGTTGAGAGTTAAGGGCCTTGCTCAGGGGCCCAACAGTGACACCGCTGGGATTTGAACTCACGATCTTCCGATCAGTAGTCCAACATCTTAACCATTAAACTACCACTGCCCGTAGAGCTATTACACCATATATGTACCATATTACATAGAGATAATGCTCTACTTTTAATGTGTTGGTGTGCAGTGGTGAAAGGGTTTGGAGTTCATGTTGGGGCTGCACTGTGTAGAGTAGTCTGACCACCTTAAGGAAGAAAATGTTGCAGAGTCTGGCAGTCTTGGCATGGCTGTTCCAATGCCTTCTACCAGATGCCAAGAGGGTGAAGAGTCCATGAGAGGCGTGGGATGGGTCATCCACAATGCTGGTGACCTTGTTGATGCAGTACCTGTGGTAGAATGTATCAGTAGTGGGTAGAGATGATGTTCTTGGCTGCTCCTCTGTAGGTTCTTGAGTCTGATATGGTGCAGTCCCAATACTAATCAGTCAGACAGGTGGTCAGGAAACCTTTTTTGATATTGTCCTTGGTGAGAATGGAGAGGGGCGTTTTGAGGATGCAGCTGGACTTCCTTGGCTAGGTCGGTGATGTTGAGGGTCCAGGTAAGGAACTCCATTTTGTGAACACCAAGGAACTTGGAGATTTTGGCACCAATGATGTGCAGTGGACTGAGATACCTGCAGAACCTTCTGAAGTAAACAATCATCTCTTGTTTTAACAACAATAAGAAATAGATTCTTGTCTCAGTTGGCACCCAATAAAGTTGGCACTAACTGAAGCTTTACTACAATCTGTAGTGTAGTATGAAGTTCCTTGCCCTTGTGACACTTCATGGGAAATCTAATCTTTTTCAAGGACAAGAGGGTCGACTAGATGGCGACAAGCCCATAGAAGATGAGTAGACACAGGTGGTTCGATAATTGCCTCCAAGTCAATTTCAAGTGATCTTTCAATGGACCAGAAGAAGCATTGTGCGATGTTGGAAGGCTTGTCACATCTAACAGGCCTCATTATCTCCATACTTTAATAGGATGCTATGTGCTGAGTCAGTGCAGTGGTGTCACATTTCAGTCCGGCACTAATAAGAGAAAGACTGCATAGTGGCGCAATCAACACATCAGAGCATCGTCCCTAAATGAGATAGGGAGAGAAAGAATGGAGGAGGAGGAGGAGGTGGAGGAAGGAGGAGGGAAAAAACAAGACATAGAGAGGGAGGGGAAGAGAAAAGGCAAGGGGTTATCTGTTCTGAGAACTACAAACGCCCCCATTCCTCTGTACCTGATGTTGGTCTCTTGACGCTGATAGACTCTGCTTCTCCCATTTAGAGGATAATGAGATTGCACTCTCCACACAAACCTGTGCAGACTACAGAACAGTGATGTGCAATCCATCGACAAGCTGCTCCAAAAAAAAAAAAACCCTATCTGACACACACACACGCACACAACTGGCACCTGATACAAAAATCTGCTTATAAAGAAGTCGAGAAAAGGCAAGTGAGTGAACTGCATGTCTGATTGGCTGAGCCCGCGCCGGCTCTTAATAGAATTCCACACAGAAACTTCCTCAGGTGGTAAAAGGATGCAATAAGGCTGGATGGGAAGCACTGACTAATTGAAAAGAGCCCAGCAGAGAAGAATCTGATACATGGCCACTCCTCAGAGCCCTCAGCAGACGTCTCTGATCTAACACACACGCATACACACACACAGACACATACTCACATACAAAGGAGGCGAAGAGCGTAGACTGGTTCTCCCACGCTGGTGCACTGAGTACAGTTCACAGCAGTCATCCCATACTGCGACCGCAGCGTGTGGGTGTGTGTGTTTGTATTGCGAGGAGGTTGAGACATGGCTGGTAGCTGCTGGCTATCGAGAGAAAACACACAGCAGATTGACTCACCGCTGAGTCTACAGTGAGGCTGCATGGTTTTAATATGCAGGCAAATACACACCAGGGAATTGCTATGAGATGTGCCATAGAGATTGTTCTTCCATGTTATTCTTTCATAATGACTATATACCATTAGGAATGATCAGTATCCCACCTGATCGCTAGTCATCCGTGGGCATGCACATTGTACATGATCACATTTTGTCTAAACAAAACAAACAGGCGCACAGGTGCACATACAAACAGGCCTGAGCTTGGGGGCGTGCCAGAGGCGAGGTGCCATCATTGGCACGTCTGCGAGGCAGAGGGACAGGTGACACTCTAGCACCAGAAAGGGAATGGAGAACTCAGCCTGCCAGAGCAGCCGGATAGGGGGGAGGGCTGAAGAGAGTGGGGGTGGATTGGAGGAGTGGGGAGGGGGTCTTGGGGTTGTGGGGCCCTCTTGTTCTTTGCCACGCAATAAAAATGCTAATCTAGACAATTCCCCTGTTGATCGGCTCTATGGAAAACAGGTTAGGGTTCCTCGCTCCACATGTGTACCCTCAATTTACCAGTTGGCCTTTTCTTTATTTTAATCTCTTATGGTGTTCTTCATTAAAAGCCAGTGGCCTGGATGTTTTCACACCTCCATTTGTCTGATAATGGCAGCGAATGGCAAAGCTTTGATGAAGACAAAAGCAGTAGCAATATCAACCCAATTAAAGGTCATGCAGTGGAGGGGATTAAAAAACTGGTCCTCAGATTTCACCGAGGGCCATTCTGTTGGCTGCTTCAGACTGTTGGTTAGCTTTTGGAGTTTAGAATATGTTTGTGCATACAAGCTTTTTAGCATTCTCTATGGGCTTTGATACCTTTCAAACTGGTTTTAAACGCAAGGTGAACTTCCATGAATGGCTCTACCATTCAAGAATCTCAATTGCTTTTCTCACCATCCACCTCCTGCAATGTTCCTAACGATAATCAAGTTCAACAATGTGCAATACACTGTAATTAGCCAGGTGATGACTCCATAAGAACGGCACTGGCAGACCTGTCTACGATCAGTGAGCCAGAGCAGCTTCATCTGCCTGGCTCGGCCTCCCTAATCGCCTCATGCAAGGACTGAGAAAAGGCAGAGAAGAAAAGGAAGGGAGGGGTGGGTACAAAGGAGTGCAAATGAAAATCAAACAGGAATCTGCATAATGTCGTCTTTGTTCCCATTTTGGCCTCTTTAACTTTCACATCAAATTAGCTTCAGGGAGTGTGTTTGGGGAGATATGGGGCCTCCAAACCCCTCATCCCCCAGCTGGGTATAGGGGTCGGCCCGGTGCGGTCCAATCCCCAGAGACTGGTTACGACAAATAAGATTAATGTCTCTCAAGTCTGGAGAGGTGCACAGATTAGGGTGATAGGTGATTTTCTCAAGAGAAGCCCCACATGTGAGAGATGCATGTGTTTGTTAGAGTGTAAGGAGGGGCAAAGGGGTTGGGGACCCCGCAGAGTCTTCATCTTCCCCCTCTCCTAATGACTACTGGATCATGGGGGGTCAGAAGGGCAAGGGTCAGGGGTGGTCCCTATCTTCAGGAGCAGTGGAGCGGAGGATGAGGAGAGGAACTGAGTAGATCCCTCATAAACCTGGAGTGTAAAACACCATTAGCATTAACACTCAGAACAAAGGACATTCCAAGTGGGCTCAAATATTTCATTATCACCTTCTTTTTTTTTCTTGTATCAGGGATAAACATGATCATTTGGGTGGTGTATTCAGAGTAAAGTGTATGCTGTGAGGTTTTAATACAGAAATTGTACACTGGTTTTCAGACCTCAGGTATAACTGCAGAGGTATATATCTGTAAAATGTTTTTTCTGACCTTGTGCATTTTTGTTGCATGATATCGTCTCAAATGCAGAACCACTATAGTGGACGGTATAATGGGCAGTATAATGTAATCAATACATCATGCTAAAATGTACGTTTTGGGCGGTATGTGAATGCACTCAAAGAATTATGAAATGTCATTTAAGGCCAATATTAAAAACATAAACATGACACTATTATTTAATTAATTATTTAAAAGTATTGTCTATTTAAAATCTACACATTGTGATTTCAAGACCTCGATTTAGTATCCACTGGCAACCACAGTATATGATATAAAACAATGAAGTGCTAAGTAATAGGATATGTGTCACGTCAACACTGGAATTGGTGTCTAACTGCAATTCCAAGACGACAGTGTGGCCTACAAACATGGCCACACCCATCCACAGCAAACTCTCTCACGGTTATGTCCTCCTGATTACTGATCACATACACCTTGACTCAATCACACACTCACAGTATTTAAAGACTCTCACTTCACTCACTCACTGTGAAGTAAATGCTCTGTGTTTCTGTACCAGTCTCTACTGAGCTATTGTTTATTGACTGTCTTTCTGGTTTTGATCTCGTTTCTGGTTGTCTCGTCTCGTCTTGCTCTTGCTTGCCCTACTTCACATTGTTTGTTCATTGCCTTGGATTATGCCTCTGTTTTCTTTGCCATTCTTAATAAAGCATTCAGTAGCTGCACTTGTTTCCATAGCCGCATCGTGACAAAGTGCTGGATCAAGTGCTATTTTATGAGCTGTTGCATAATGAGAGTGGAAGCCATATGGTTCAATTAAAACAAATTTACAGCGAATAATTACAGCTCTGACTATTCATGCGGCTAATATCAGATGTTTATTTCAATTCTTTGCCATCTTCTCATTTATTTGTCATCATATTAGTCATTTTTATCTTTCATTTTAAATGGTCTCTTGCTACACGGTCTCATATTACATTTGACAGCGAAGACAAAACTTTACAAATTTCTTCTTTAGTCTAGATTTTCTATGCCTGATTTTTCAAGCTTAAAAGTATGTTTACAAATTGTGCTATTGGGGTAAAAAAAAGAGACATCTATGTAAAAAATAAAATCTGGCAACCTTAGAAGAGACTGTCCATAAAAATCAACTTTTGCAACCCAAATAGTATAACTCCCCACCCCGTGTAAATATTGACGCAACTTTTGGGCTTCGTTTGACAATTCTGAATACGGCTCATACTTAGCAAACCCAAAGTAAGGCATGGTAATTTATTCTCAATGCAGTTTGATTCTCATTCATTGGCTTGCAACATCCCAGCTCCAGAATGGAGCTCTACAATCAGCCATATTGCTGGAGTTAGCTGTGCCGGCTAATTACGGTGTATTACTCTCATCCTATCACTAGATCTAATAAGTAGTACTAACAGACTGTGAAGCTGCAGTTTATTCAGATCTGTAGGGCCATCAGCATCACATTTAATCCTTTTCTATTTCGGAAACTGCCTCCATGCATATGCATCGAGGTGCTAGAGAAAACACAGGCTTCAGCGAAACCACGAGCGACAAATAGTGCCACTTCAGGAGAGGAGATCAATTCTGTGGTGTTCTGATCCTAAATCTCTCCCTCCTGCTTCACTCCACACAGACAAAGTGTACAATATGAGTGATGGACTGCGTCTTCAGATGGACTGAGGTGTATAATGAAAAATGGTTTTCTACACAAGACCAATGGATTAAAGTTTCCTAAAACTAGGGTTATTTTATAAGTGTTTGGTGTTGATATTGATAATGTTGCACTCACAACACGTCAGTATGTGTTAGACTGCTGAAAGAAAATCAATTGAAGCTATATGAAAGAAAGCACTGTATATATAGGCTCCAGTGTATACCCCTGCCCCCTGTTTTTATATTTCTATATTTAATGTAACTGAATGAAATACATCAGACTAACTAGTTCCTGTGGGAATATCTCTCTCTATGCTAAATACAGATATGAATAGGAGATGCATTTTTATTTAGTTAGTTAGTTATTTATTTTAAATCCTGCCACAAAAGTTCACACAGCATCAAGTTGAAACTACAGGTGTTTTCGTACAGCCACAACAGGAAATGAGTTCTCACTTTCATTATCAGCATCATCCACATCAGTCTCTGTCTCATCACCTGGGGTAAAAGTCACTCGCACCATTTAAACACGAGCCTCATCATCGTCTCTTCACTCCACTGATCTCTCTTCATGCTAATGTCAGTGAGGAAATAATCTCGTATTCATTCACTCACTTCTATTTTGTTGGCTAAATGTCCATTTATACATCATTTAAATGTTTCCTAATTTAATCGCCGTCATCTGTACAGACTGAAAATGCATTCTTCTCTGGTTTGATGGTGATGTGGTGCTACAGGAGCATTATGGGCATTGTTACAGCTGATATCTGATTACAAAATGAATTGATTAGACTTATTTTGCTATGACACGTAGTTATCCAAGAACTCCATCAAAGCCTGACTTTTACTATGTGAGCTCAATCACACTGAACTTAGCAAGGTTTTAGATGTCTTCAGGCAGGCTGACTGGTCTTAACACTGCGTTTGTTAAACTTGTTACTAGTTACGATATTTGACAGGATTTCGCTGAGTTTTGTATGTTTGTTGCGCCCAAAAATGCTTGATTTTGCTGTGGATTTTTTTCAAAATCTGTAATGCAACTTGTTGAATTTTTTTATGCTTTTTTTTTTTAATTGGCGGAATTGCAATTGCGCGAAATTGTTTTGCACGGTCTTTCACAGTGATGTTTGTTGGTAAAAAAAGACCTTTTATCTGTACTCATGTTCTATGCATGTGAATCAAAGAAGGCTTCGACTGAATGTGTGTTGTGATCGACCAAATATGCGAAATATCTGAGGTAATTTTTTAAAAATTGTAAGCTCCTCCGAATATTGTGGAGTTTGCTTGATTTTGTGTTTGCAAAATCCTGGAGGGAGTGTCTAATTAAATGTTTCCATGCTGTTTTGATTAAATATTTATGGTTTTGAGGTGCCAAAGTACATTATATTATTGGTCAAAATGTTTTATTGCCATTATTTTTAAATGTTTTTTTTCTAGGATTCAGCCACAGCAACATCTAGACCTCGCTTTCACTGTGTACATACAATCATACCAAACACAAATAAAATTGACCTGGTAAAATAGACAGCTCATTTAATAGGGGAAACATTTGTTTGCAGTAGTGACTAATTTCATACCAAGTTAATATAGCTGTAGGACTTTCAACTGTTTAACAAACAAGGAAGATGTGGAGGAGATTAGTTTTAATTAACTCTAAACATAACCTTATTATTTCTTCCTACATATGTATATACAGTGCTGTGAAGAAATAATCTCATACTAAATTGTTTCAGAAATTACAACAAACTCTAAAATAAAACAAAGGTAACCTGAGTAAACACAAAATGCAGTTTTTAAATGATAATGTTATTTATTAAAGCAAAAAAGTTTTCCAATACCAAATGGGCCTGTGTGAAAATGTATTTAGCCCCGTAGTTACTAATTCCCCAAATCTATGAAACTGCATTCATAATGGGGTTCAGCTGGACTAGACGCAACCAGGTCTGATTACTGCAAACCCTGTTCAATCATTCGCAACACTTAAATAGAACTTTTTCAACAGCTTTTTCAACTGTATTACCCAGAAACACATTATGCCATACTTGAAAGAAATTCCAGAAATGTGAGGAAGAAGGTGATTAAAATACATCAGTCTGGGAAGGGTTACAAAGCTATTTCAAAGGCTCTTGGACTCAAAAAGGCCACAGTGAGAGCCATTATCTCCAAATGGAAAAACTCAGTAGTGCACTGTAATGAACCTTCCCAGAAGTGGCCGACCCTCCAACGTTCCTCCAAGAGCACATCAGCTACTCATCCAGCAGGTCAGAAAAGAGCCAAGGAAAACATCAAAGGAACTACAGGCCTCTCTTGCATCAATAAAGGAATTTCGTTCATGACTCCACTATCAGAAAAACATTGGGTAAAATGGCACCCATGGAAGAGTGGCGAGGAGAAAACTACTACTAACCAAGAACATCATTAAGGCTCATCTGAATTTTGCCAAAACACACCTTGATGATCCTCAAACCTTTTGGGAGAATGTTCTGTGGACTGATGAGTTGAAAGTGGAACTGTTTGGAAGACAGGGGTCCCATTACATCTGGCGTAAACCAAACGCAGAATTCCACAAAAAGAACATCATACCTAAGGTGAAGCATGGTGGTGGAAGTGTGATGGTGTGGGGATGCTTTGCTGCTTCAGGGCCTGGCCAACTTGCAGTAATTGAGGGAAACATGAATTCTGCTCTCTACCAGAAAATCCTACAAGAGAATGTCTGGTCTTCACTCCGTAAGTTGACACTCAAGCGCAACTGGATTATGCAGCAAGACAATGATCCCAAAGCATAGGAGTAAGTCACACCAGGAACACCCAAAATCACATAATTTTCAAAAGAGAGGTGTGTTGCTTAAATTGTTGCTATGTAATTATAGCCTTTCTCTTTTGGCATTGCATAGGACTGAATAAGCACTTCCTAAGCAGTTATGCACTATGGTGTGCCCTCTCTGGGATTTCTCATAACTTTTCATAACCAAACAGGCTGTAATGATCTAAGAGCTGGAGCACTCAAAAAAAAAAAGCCTCCTACACATCGTTTAACAGAGCCGAACATTACATTCACAGCTTTAAAGTGGTATATCAAATAGCTACATGCATTTATGCCTTACTGTGCCTAATTTACCAATGTGAATTAGATATGACACTTGCATCCAATCCATCTGTCAGAACATGCAAATGTATACAGTGCAAAGTACACAAAAACATCTACATCTACAATCGTCAGACACTTTATTAGGAACACCTAAACTTGGCCAATCATGTGGCAGCAGTGCAGTGCAAAAAATCATGCAGATGCAGGTGAAGAGATTCAGACATCAGAATGGGGAAATGTGATCTTAGTGACATTGACTGTGGCATGGTTCTTGGTGGCAGACTGGCTGGTTTGAGCATTTCAAACTGAAACTGATGATCTTCTGGGATTTTCACATACAACAGCCACAACAAACCAAAAAAACCTCAATGTGCAGCAATTTTGAAAGCAGAAATATTTTGAGAAAGGACAGAGGAGAATGGCCAAACAGGAAGGCAATAGCAACTTAAGTATCCACTCTTTACAACTGTGGTAAGCAGAGAAGTATCTCAGACACCAAATCTTGACGTGTATGTGCTACAAGCAGAAGACCACATCAAGTTTCACTCCTGTCAGTCAAGAACAGGAATCTGAGGTTACAGTGGGCACAGGCTCACTTGAAGTTTGAAAAGAAGAGCAGGGAATGCATGAATGAGCAGGTTCCTATTAAAGTGGCCAGTGAGTGTATATTCTGAAGCCTTATGTAAAGCCTGTTTAAGTGCCAGAGCACTCTACTGTGGGGGCAGAGACAGGGCAATGGGGGCATGTGTGTGCTTTTATCTATCTATCTATCTATCTCTCTCTCTCTCTCTCTCTCTCTCTCTCTCTGTGTATATATATATAAATCACTGAATAACTTTATAAAACAATTCTTACAATCTCTTCCCATTAACAACACTTAAAAAATATGTTTATTATTTATAGAGTAAGAGTATATCGATCATCTGCCATACAATATCCTGCATATGTTCCTGCGTAAGTTGCCCTGTGATGGATGGCATTCCATCCAGGCTGTATTTCTGCCTAGGGGTAGATGTTAGCAACAGATCCTTTAAGACCTTTAAGTTGAGAGCTGGGGCCTCCATGGATCGGACTTGTTTGTCCAGCACATCAAATGCTCGTTCGGATTGAGATCTGGGGAATTCCGAGGTCTTTGCGCCCCATGTGCATCAACCACTGCATACCGGGAACACCCCACAAGACCTGCTGTTTTGGAGATGCTCTGACCCATTGTTCCTGCTTCCAACACAACAACTCCGAGAACTGACTGATCACTTGCTGCCTAATATATCCCACCCCTAGACAGGTGCCACTGTAATGAGAAAATCAATGTTATTCACGTCACCTGTCAGAGGTTTTAATGTTATGGAACATCCACAAGACAAGCTGGTTCATGCTATCACTTTATATGAGCTATAAAGTTGTTCCCTCACCCATTTCTCTTGATTTATCTACTTAATAACAAAAAAAACAAAAAAAAAACAAAAAAACACAGCTTGTCAAGATACCAAGAAAGATGTCCTAAATATTCACTTTTGTTACAAAACACTGACATTAGAGGACTTTCCATGCCACTGTTACCTCTGGCTTGTTCATTAGAGATTGAAATCTACATCCAGACTTCTGTAAAGCTGCTCTGTGACAATGCGGATTGTTACACAAAGAATTTAACCTGATGAATCAATCTGTTATTATAAACGCACCCAAACGCAGCTCCTTCCCTCTGACCTTTTCACCCTCCCGTGGAAACAGATGAAGAGCCGTGTTTACAGTGCAGCACGCTGATCTGATCTGAAAACGTGTTCGTGAAAACGCTACGCACTGGAATTAAATGTCAGCGGCTTTCTTTGATTCGGACCTCAACAAGTCGCCTCGGAGTTCCGGTGCACAGAGAACTATTATTATGCAAATGAGACAAGTATCTCTCTCTCTCTCTCTCTCTCTCTCTCTCTCTCTCTGTGTGTGTGTGTGTGTGTGTGTGTGTGTGTGTGTTTCAGCTGAACTCAGCACTTTGCTCGAGAACACTCGTGCGTCCTTCTCCCTCATCCGGTCGCCGCGTGCTGTTGCTGCTTTCCTCGAGCTTTCCAAAGCGCGCACCTGACTGAGACATAAGCGGGTGCACGAGCTGTTAGTTCATACCTTCCTCGTGCATTAGACCTTAAATATATATA
>JANDJT010000141.1:10014088-10047174 GCA_024331685.1 Stegophilus panzeri | reverse complement strand
GGTTCAATGCCTCTCGTTCAAATTGTTTTTTTTTTTTTTTGCCAAATTTCTTTCCAAATGTTTTGCTCGGTAAACAACAAAACAACATCTTGCATTCCATACAGTAAAGAAAAAAAGCTAACTCCGCACTTCCTTTGCAAATCTTTTACAACTTTAACCTTGCAAGGTGACGCTTTTAGGCTCCCGCTCATCTGTTCATACACAGTGCAATAAAACCTACTCGACCAAACGCAGCAACAATTAGCCGGGCAGCGAAGAAGAAAGAATTTGATTGAGGACTGACGTTATAACCAAGTGCGTGATGGTGTAACATAGGGCATGCAGCTTTACAGCACCAATAAATGTAGAATCAGCAGTTAATGTGGGATGCATTCGGAAAGAATGTTTTTGGGAAGCCGGGAGGCTGCTATATGCGTCCTATTGTAGGACTAAACAATGAAAAACATGATGTCGGACAGCAGAAAGGCAGAAAGGACTCTCTCTCTCTCTCTCTCTCCCTCTCTCCCTCTCTCTCTCTCCCCTCCTGATCGCGCTTAATTGCGCGCATATGGCTTCTGCAGGAATCACTGAGGAAGCGGACCTTCTGGTACTCGGTTCGTGCTATTTGCATGAGAAGAAAGCCATTGGTTTATGGGCTGTGATGTAAGACAATGACCTAGGAGCCTGGGGCCACAGCCGGCGGCTGATCTCTTGGTTGGCGCGTGTTGCGTTTACAGAAAAGTGCCGCGCGGGAGGGAGGATTTATTTAATGCACGCCGAAACAGTGGGGGGGGGGGGAGTGAACACTGCCACTATGCATCCCATAATAGTTTATGTGAATACAGTAACACCAACTAGATTTACTTAACAATCCATTCATCTAATGTAATGCATAAATGTCATGCACCATGTGTGACTAAATGTGTGTAAATGCTACCTATAGAAATATGTTAAATTAGCCTATAACCGTTATGGCATGTAGTTAAGATTAAGATTAATATTAACAAAGGACGCATAAAAATATAGGTTTACCATATTCCTGTCTTGCTCTGTTATCCAAGAACTTCAAGGAGTAAAAATGGCGAAAGCGTTGACGTGTCATAGCGTCATTAAATCATCTAGTTCAATGTTAGTCCCAGGAGATTTTTTATGGATTAAATTAAGCACTTCCATCTTCATTCCCACCTGATCACAGCTATATAAATCCCAACAGCTGATCATCAGACTTCAGAAAGCGCGACGCCTTCAGACCGTGCGGCTCGCGGACGCGTGCAGACCTGCTTACCAGTTTCGGACTTTTTTTTTTTTTTTTTTTTTTTTTTTTTTTTAAACGTGAGATTTTTTTTTTTTTTTTTTTTTTTTTGCGGTTTGCCCAAATGTTCATATAAAAGAAACTGGACTTCTGGATAAAACAAAACTGGAAGTAACGATCACCAGGCTGAGGATTTCAGGTTTCAAGGCGAGGAGAGAGTAGCGCGAGCAGCTCGGAGAGACGTGAGCTGTCCGGTACTGTATGCGAGTGCGCGCGCCAGGAGAAAGGAGCTATCCGGTGCTGAAGTTGCATTTCCGCCGAGAGCGACGCGACGGCACGAGAAGCTCACTAACGGGGGCGAGGTGTCTGCCGTCGCCCCGTGCCTGCGTCTGAGCAAAGGAGAACCTGTGCAAAAAAAGAAAAAGAAAAGAAAAAGAAATCAAATAACAATAAAACAAACAAACAAACAAACAAACAAAAAAACGGGGTTTTGCCTCGGCGGTGCATGAAGAGCAAGAGACCTGACCGAGCGGGCGGACGGACGAGAAGTGTGTTTTTTTGCTGCAACGTGAAACATGCCAAGGTCTTTCCTGGTCAAAAAGGTTAAGCTCGATGATTTCTCGTCTGCTGACCTCGAGAGCTCTTATGGCAGATCCAGAGCGGACCTCAGCCTCCGATTTCACGAGAAAGGTAAAAATGACGGAATGAACAGTACGTTGCTGTAGTGTGGGTGATGTATAGGCGACCTGTAGGACGATCAGGGATAGTAAGATATCATTTACACTACATTTTATTTATTGCATTTACTGCATGATAATGTGGGCTGTTTCACGGTAATCCGTGCTCACTGACCCATGCGCGTGCTGATACACCACTACCATTATTATTATTATATCCTTCTCAAAACCGTTACAGATTTTTTTTTTGTCGAGTCTGCACATTTTGGCATCGGCAATTTCATGTGTTGCGCTTTGCTCACTCGCAGCAAGACTCCATAATCAAGAGGACGATTGCAAATGTATAAGAATCATTGAACACGCGCATTGCTTGACACTGATCCATGAGTTATTATCTTTTATTTTGGGTTTTTATACAGTCAGAGAACCGTGTCATGAAATTATTCACACTTGCACTCAAGACACACACACACACACACACACACACACACACACACACACACACGCTTTGTGTGTATTAAAGGAATGCTTGATCATGTTTGCAGCCATTATTTCCGCTCTATATAATACACACAACACTCTCCAAACCATTTTTGTCCGCAAATGCATTTCCACACGTGCATGCGCGTGCCTCGTGGAAGGTGTCTCGTGCATGTGCAGATCGACCTATTTCTGCTCTGATCTTTGTCACAAGTGCAAATGCAATTTTGACTGAAGCGAGATCAGCCGCCTTTGTCCTTAAACGGGTTAAACGGGTTACCCCGCTAACTGAAATGGAGATGTATTGATTTCTTATTGGGAGTCTTGCAGAGAATGAGATAATAAACCCTTCAATTTCTAGTGGAGCGTGAAAGAAAAGAAAAAAAAGGCAGAAAGGAAGAGAGAAACTAGCAGAAATAGACTGTTGCATGTCAGAATGTACTGTAGCACCTGACTCATTGCTTCCTCTCGAGTCGAGTCGGCGCTGCTTAAACTGTTGCTTTTTCTTTTCTTTCCCTCCCAGCGGCAGGTTACATCAGCGACTACATAACCCCGTCTGTGTATGAAGCAGAGAATGAAAATGGCATCAAAGTGCCCTCTCCGGGACCCATCTACGAGAGTCTGCACAGCGATTACGGCGCGCCGGACTCGGACCAGCCCGACAGCCCGCGCTCTGAGATCTCGAGCGGGTACATCAACGGAGACAATGCGGTTAGCGAGGGCTACACGGTGGACGCCTTCTTCATCACGGACGGCCGCTCGCGCAGGAGGGCTGTGGGTAGCGCGAGGACCGCGCAACGCCACACGTGCAACGAGTGCGGCAAGAGCTACGCCACGTCGTCCAACCTGAGCCGCCACAAGCAGACGCACCGCAGCATGGACAGCAAGATGGCCAAGAAGTGCCCGACGTGCGGCAAGGTGTACGTGTCCATGCCGGCCATGGCCATGCACTTGCTCACGCACGACCTCAAGCACAAATGCGACGTGTGCGGCAAGGCGTTCAGCCGCCCCTGGCTGCTGCAGGGCCACATGCGCTCGCACACGGGCGAGAAGCCGTTCGGGTGCGCGCACTGCGGGAAGGCCTTTGCAGACCGCTCCAACCTGCGCGCTCACATGCAGACGCACTCGGCCTTCAAGCACTACAAGTGCAAGCGCTGCAACAAGACCTTCGCGCTCAAGTCGTACCTGAACAAGCACTACGAGTCGGCGTGCTTCAAGGGGGCCTTTTCGCCGCTCAGACCCGATTCATGAAAGAGCCACGGGAGTCAAAGTGCGCCCACAACTTTGCTTTTCTCTCCTGCAACAACAGAACTGAGGAAAACTTGGATTATTCGCATGTAACTTTTCTTTTCCACGCTTAAACATCTAATCCCCCACGCCCCAGCCGTTTGCCTACTCCAAGCCGAAAATAGCACCGTATTTTGCCAAAAAATATGTTAATTTCAAAAGAAAGAATGAAAGAAAACAAACTCAGAGGACATTGAAAATGTCTAACTCTTTCAATTAAAAGGTCAAACCTTTTCTAAGTATTGGATCACATTATACTGCTGCCAGTGGCCACAAAAGTGTTCAGCGTCGAGGTAAAACTATTTATTATTTATGTACTTATTTATTATTTTATGCAAGTGGTGTAAAACGTTCTTTTGCACTTTAATTTGTTGTTCATTTGCCAAGCTTTTCCTTCGCCATTAATATGCCAAAGCATTTGCCACTTTTTTTTCTTTCCCTTTTTTTCTGTTTTTGTTTGTTCGCACCTTTATAAATTTTTTGCATCAAAAAAAAAAAAAAAAAAAAAAAAAAAAAAATGGAATCTATGCCAATTTTATCAAGCTTTGGAATTTGATTTATTTTACGTTTTTGTTCTGCGAAAATCTAGTTAGAATCAGTCCGCAATATTTCTCGGGAGTCATTAAAAATTAATAGAGCAATAATGCATGGTATTTTTTAAAACAAACAAACAAACAAAAAAGTAATAAACAAATAATAGCTATAACATTTTTAATCACGATTTTAATCCAATACCGTTAGTAGTCGTGCAGAAGAAGACGCTCAATATCAGGGAAATGCCAGTGTAGTATTAGTGGATATAGACCTTGGACTGGGGGTTAGTCATGGTGGGGTATGTGGGTGGGGTGGGTGATATTAGGAGGGGGGTCTTTTCTAAGCGGTTATGCACTGCCTGCCTCTTATTTAGAGTAGTTGTAGAGTCGTAGTCACGTGGTGCCGCCGCGACCCTTTTTTTTCCCAGGTGCACGAGGGTCGAGCGGCGCTTCTAACCCTGTGTCTGAAATGGCACCCTAGTCCCTACAGCCTACTCCCTACTTCCTATTCCCTACACCCTACAGAATGAACTGCAAAGTGCATTATGTGACGGATGTTCTGCATCTCCTAGGTTTGGGACACTAATCTAATCGAGTGCAGAGCATTGTGGGATTTCAGGAGTGTCCCGGATGTGCTCCACTCAATTTGCAACAGCCAAACACCCTAAGTAGTGCACTATATAGTGAATAGGCTGTGGTTTCGGACACACAGAAGGTAAACTTTCATTGCTCACGTGCGCTGCATTGTGTTACGTAACAGAGAGACAGACAGATCGATATAAAAGCACTTCTTTGAGAACACTTCCAACTTTAAAAAAAAAACCCAAAAAAACAAAAAAAAAAAAAACAAGTTTGTTTGAGGAATAACTAAAACAAATAGTAGCACAAACTTTAGAGATTCAGGTAGAGACTGGCCTTGTATTAGCTGAACCTCTGCTTTTGTATTACAAGTGAATAAAAAGGGAGCTGTTTATTGCTTGTAAATAATTCTTTGGAATTAAACATTTCTACAAAACTGTATTATAGCATCAAATTACCTTATTTCTGAAGATTCTTTCCACTCCGTCTAGGGGTTTCTTTTATTTATTTATTTATTTATTTATTTATTTATTTATTTATTTATTTTTGCCCAATGTTTGAACAATGTAAAAGCACAATGACACCGGGCATTTTGTTTCTCTTCCTAAATAAAGAACGAACAAGTAACTCACCTGGTGGTTGTGTTTCTGCAGACAGAAAACTCGCCTGTGGCGTGAAACTTTAGCCAAGTAATCATTTTAACTTTGCATTCATGTACAGAGTGGAGCATCGCTTACAGTTGCCGTTAGCACCAATGTATTGTAATGGGAAGAGGGAATGCTTGCTTAAATACTTAACCATGTGTTGCATAAGCATTGATTAAGCCACATTTCCCCATTTGTACGCCTGAAATGGCGTCAAATGTCAAGATGGACGAATCGATTGTTTTTTATGCACAAATAGGATATTTTCGCTGATCTTGGGTCATTTGGATGTTACTCATTGTACAGTACATCTACAGTAGCTGCTATTTAGCATCAAACATGGGTCATTCATGTTGTTTTGGTCTTACTTTTTAATTCTTCGTCTAAACCATCCACTGTGTGATAAAAAAAAAAGTTGGTGAAGTTTATATGTGTGCTGGTGCTCATTCCCTCTCCAGAATTTCGATCTCAGCTTAAACATGTATGACATCACTCGTAAAACATCACAAGCAGTACTGTGTGGGTGTCTGAGAGAAACAGGGAGAGAGTTCTGCAGTAAGCTTGTTTCTCAATAGTTCTGTTGAACAGCAGATGTCAAACTGCATCATGTTAAAAATGAGCTTTTCGCCTTTCTCACTGCCACAGGGAAAAGGTAAAAGAATGCTTCAGGGTGGGGAAAAAAAAATGACCCATGGTCTGGCTGAGGCACTCTGGTTGGAAATTTTTGCTCGATCATAGCGAAAAAGATAACGTCGCAATGGACAAACTGGGTGTGAGAATTCCTATACAGTTGAAAAGAAGCTAGAATTAAACGCTCAGCTACGCTCAGGTTAACTCTAGATCCGGTACAAGGTGGGTTGATTTCAAATGCTACTGGATGTTCAGTCAGAAGATCAGTCATGTTCCCATCAGGACTTCCTTTCTCAAAAGGAAATACGTCAACATACAGAATCAAATCCATCCATCCATCCATTTTCTGTACCACTTATCCTACACAGGGTCACTGGAAGCCTGGAGCCTATCCCAGGGAACTCGGGGCCCAAGACGGGTTACACCCTGGACGGGGAGCGGAATCAAATCATAACTCTCAAGCCATTTCATGGGCACTTTATGATTTGGTGTCAATGTCTTTCTGTAAAATGTCAATTAGAGATGACTCCAGCTAGCTTTTATATAGCCAGCTATATGTTTTTGATGAACCGTCTAACATAAACTGAGCACCATTCGTGCACATGACTGAGTTTTAGCGTTGCTGTCTTTATACAGAGATCTTGAAAGAAGTGCTATACCCCCAAAAGCACTGTCTATGTACTACTTTCCACACAAAATGCACCTAAAAGCATCCACTCATATTTTGGGTTTTGTTATTTCACTGCTTTAAGCTCAGTTTCATTTGAACTAGAACTAATAACCATCCTCATAACCCTTAGCTTCCTAAAAGAGATGCAGTCTGGGATCCTTTCTGAACCTTAAAGGGTTTCCTCAAAGGGGTGACCGGAGAAGCCTTAGTGGTTCTAGATTTGATCTTTTATTTATTTAAAGACTGTACTATTAAGGTTACATTTACATTGATGGTACCTTAGGGAACAAAAATGAACCTGTACAGTCTTCAAAAAACAGGGTTCTTTGGACTGTTGATTATTCTTAGCTTTTAGATAAAAGCGCAATTTAAGTACCACTTTTTTATGACGTTGCACATTCACGCATTATTAAAAAAATGTCATGAGATAAGGGGTTTTAGCTTCCTTAAAGGGATCAACCTGGAACTCCTTTCTGAAAGTAAAACCATTTGTTTGAAGGTTCTGAACTGACGTATTAAAAGAAAAAACCGAAGCACAGCATAGGGTTCTAGATATAACGTTTTTTTTCCCCCTAAGAGTGCATGGTTATTATTCATCTCACTTGGCATTTCTGAGTGAAGAAACTTCCCTGCAGATGTTTTAAAGCAGATCTTGGCATCAGACAAACCCTCACAGTGCCCTCTTGGCCTTCCTCACTCCATTAGTGACCGTATCTCACACAGAGCTCAAGCTCCTCTTCCTCAGCATTTATGTTCTCTAACCATGGACAGACTTCTTCAGAGAATTCAATGAATGGTACTAGTTACATCTTCATTGCAGTTAAGCCTGCTGTTGAGGGACGAACGCTTAGTGCGGCTTAGTGCGGCCTCGTCTTAAATGACCTTGAGTGGGAATTCTGGTGAATAATAATAATAATATAGGATGGCAATTTGCTATGGTTTGAGTTGAAGACCATGTGAATCTCCCTGGCAGTGTGTTATACCCTCTCTCACTCTCTCTCTCTCTCTTTCTCACTCACACAGACACACACTCTCTCTCATGTCTGTAGAGCAGAAATTGTCCTGCTCTAATTTGGTGCGTGGTAGGGAAGCAGACTCCACTGTTATGTAAGACCGAAACATCCACATTAACTGTCCAGTAATGAACTTGTTGTACGCGCTCATTCAGCAGGGGACGCTTTGAAGCTCAAAACCTCTGATAAGGGCTTCTACAGAGAGCTGCTCATCTCAAGGTTAACGCCGGAAAAACCCCTGCCATGGCCAAGCGAGGCTATGCTCAGAAAATAGTGAAATAACAAACCCCTATAACGTCAGTAAATGCTTTTAAGTGCTTTTGGGGGGAAAGTAATTCCTTTAGCAGAGGAATTCTCTCCAAGTGCTTCCATATGTTCAAATATGTTCTGAGTATACTTAAGTAGAAGTCTTTTAGGAACTCTTTTAGAATTAACCATGCAAAGTACCTTTGAAAGAATCTTCATGGGTTTCATCAAATTTAAAAGAAAATTTTTTACCATTGAGGGTAAATTGTTTGTAATCTACGTATAGTTAATAGAACGAGTAGAACAAGTAGAAAGCTAGATCCATTAAGCATCCAAAAAAACCTTTGATGAAGAGTGGACAGTCTTAGAAAAAAGGGTACTTCCATAAGTTATGTGTATAGTTAAGGGTTCTTAGCTTCCTAAAAGAGTTCTACTCTGGAACCCTTTTCTTTAGACTTTAACATAGAACCTTTATGGGTTCCACCAACCTTTATGGGAGCAGCCAATGAAACCTTAAAAGGTTCTAGATTTTTAAGTCTTTCTAAGAGTGTACAATTTTTGGTTCAGTTTACATTATTTATACTCTGGGAAACAAAAAAAAAAAATGTACCTGTACACTCTCTGTGGAAGAACAAGGTTCTTCATTGTGTTCTTTGTATAGTTAGGTTGAACCATTAACCAACCAAAGAAGCTATGAAGAAGAGTGTCTTAGAGAAAGGATACTTCAAGGCTTCTTCTATAAGTTCTTTTTATAGCTGATGGGTTTTAGCTTAAAAAAAAAAAAAAAAAAAAAAAAGTTCTAGTTTGGAACCTTTTTCTTGAAGTTCTACAGAAGTTTTATGTTCTGTGCCAAATGGGCAACCAAAGAACCCTTAAACAAGATGAACCTTTTCCTGAACCTGTTTCAAATAGTGTGTGATTGATTTACATTGTTTGAACCTTGGCAAACAAAAACCAAACATTTACTTGGATGCTCTTAAAAAAACCCAAAAACGGTTCTTCAGTGGTTCTTCAAACATTCTTTGGACACTTCAAAATTCTAAGCATCCTTAAATCTTTCAACCTTCTTGTAGGGTTCTTTGTTAAACCTTTAAACTTTACCAAAGTGTACTCTTACACTCAAGAGTGTTATGTGAACTGCTTTTTATCCCCTGACTAGTAACGTCTGTTTTAAGTCTACATAAACACACACATTTTTCTAATGTTAGAAATTTGTTGTAAATGAACAAATTGAAAATGTTCCAAGTACTTTTAAGAGTTCTTCAGTTTGTGCTTCTTTGAGAACTCTTAAGAGGTTTATGAGGAAGCTTACAACGGTGTTTCCATATAAGAGAGGGTCCCAAGCAAAGAACCCTTTGAGGAATCTTGTTTCTAAGACTGGAACTATGTATGAGTAATGGTAAAGGTGGTTGTTTTGTTGTTGTTGAGGTGTGTGAGTGTGCGAGTGTGAGAGAGTGAGTGTGTGTGTGTGTGTGTGTGTGTGAGAGAGAGTTGATTGTAAGACTGGCACTTTGATTAAACTGGCCGCTATTAGTTCCGGCTCCGTTCCTACGCCATTTGTAAAATTATTACTAATCACTAAACTCCTGCGCATGTGGTGGTACGTGCCATTTCCCTCTCCTGTGAAAAGCCGTGATTAATGAAATGATTCATCGCGTTGGCGATATGATGAAATTAATCCATTAATTCTTGGAAATCATCTGTCCAGACGCTGGACAAGTGTATGTTTGTGTGTGTGTGTGTGTGTGTGTGTGTGTGTGCTTGTGTGTGTACAGGGAGGAGGCTCATATCAATTACACATAAACTCCCAAAGGGATTTTATAGAGTGCCAATCAAAATGCAGGATGTTTTGTGTCTTTTATTTCCTTTTCAACACTCTCTGTGTGAGTCCAAGCAGATTCAGGTTCATCAGTGCACAGAATTTGTCGTGCATAAAAAAATAATAAAAAACCCGGCATCAGCAGAATCCACTACTTACCTAGCAGACAGGGACATGCAGGCTGCGTGTGAATGTGGTCTGACGTCACGGGGTTTGATGCATATGCTCCTGAATCATTTCTCCTGCTCCGCGGTGTTCCATCACTTCCTGCCATGAGACCTGCGTATGAGAGGGCTCCGCCGTCACACTCACCTTGGGAGAAATGCCAGGCTGACAGCGGGTGCTCATCTTCTCCAGACATCAGCTTGAGAGTGTGTTATACAATCGTCTGGAAGTCATATGGTGGGTTTTTTGTCAGAAATCATTTATGGAGTGTGAAAGTAAAATGAGGTTTAGAGCATAAAAAGACCCGAAGTCAGGGAGCGTGAGCTGGAGTCTGTTTGGAAAGTGTGTTTATTTGGCTTATAGCTTGTGAACGAGGGAAGTGTGTGAAGGTGACATTATAGGTGCGACAGAAGATCGGTGACAGTCATCCTCTCTGACACACACACACACACACACACACACACACACACACAAACTTTTCGTCTTCTCAGTGTCGATCTCTCCATCTTCCATACACAAACACACTGCAAGACAAGACAAGTCTCTGTATATGATGGTACCTTTTACACCACATTCTTGATTCTGATTGGTCAGAAAGCGTCGATTCATTTTCTATAACAGCAGCTCGGATATTAAGGCAATCAGGTTTATACAGTATTAATGCACTCGTTCTCACACATTATGGTTTCTATAGTAACAGCTAATACCCAGTCTTATCTCATAATTGTTGATCTGATGATGTTTTCTGTAAGGAGACGTTCATTTAACATTTATAGAAGGAGTCTCCAGTGTCAGTGCATTAGGTTTTACGCTACGGGAAAGTCTTCAGAACAGTCAAGTTTGCACTTTCCAGATTCTCATCGAACATAACAAGCTGCATTTTTTTGTCTTAACATCAAAAGAGAGAGAGAGAAAGAAAGAAAGAAAGAAAGAAAGAAAGAAGGAGAGAGAGAGAAAGAGAGAGAGAAAGAGAGAGAGACAGAGAGAGAGGAGAGAAAGAGAGAGAGAGACAGAAATACACAGAGAGAGAGAAAGAAAGAGAGAAAGAAGGAGAGAGAGAGAAAGAAAGAGAGAAAGAGAGGGAGACAGAGAGAGAGGAGAGAGAGAGAGAGAGACAGAAATACACACAGAGAGAGAAAGAGACAGAAAGAGAGACAGAAATACAGAGAGAGCAACAGAAAGAAAGAGACAGAAAGAGAGAGAGAGACAGAAATACAGAGAGAGAGAGAGAGAAAGAGAGAGAGAGAGAGACAGAAAGAAAGAGATACAAAGAGAGAGAGAGAGAAATACAGAGAGAGAAAGGCTGATGAGGGGATGGTTTATAGCTGCTGGAACGTAAGACATAACAGGACGAAATTAAGTGTACAGTAAATGCTGTTTGATAAAATGAATAAAATTGTAAAAGCATTACTGTTGTACAAGAGGAATATGACGTCAGAACATGCTGTAATTGGAAAATAATTACCTTCTGGGTAATTATTTGAGTCGAGCCACATCTCACCACACCTTCACTGATCATCATCCTATAACAGCACACCCCTAAGTGTTTTATTCCTTACTTAAGCTCTAACTGTGCCACATAAAACAGGCAATTAAGAAAGGAGAAATATTAAACAGCAGCTCCAGCAAGGACTGAAATATTTGTACCTGCTGTAATTGTATTTGTAACTGCTCTACTGATATCGCTGATGTTGTATTGCAATAACTAGATATGATACATGAAATATTGTGACATTCTGTTTTGTCTTAAAAATATAGTCTTAAAAATGGTGTAAGTTTAGCTTTTTTTAAAAAAAAAAAATCAACATTTAGAAACAATTTGTAAAGAAAGAGAGGAAAGGTGAAATGATTGGGACAGGTGAACACTGAATCAGTTAACTGTTACATTGCAGTTATAAAAAAAACCATGAAAACCTGAGAACAATGCATCAAGATGATAATAATCCATCCATCCATCCATCCATCCATCCATCCATTTTCCATACCGCTTATCCTACACCGCGGGAGCCTGGAGCCTATCCCGGGAAACTCAGGGCACAAGGCAGGGCGACACCCACGGCAGGGCACAACCACACACATTCACACACTATGGACAATATGGAAATCCCAAACAACCTACAATGCATTTGTAGTCTTTGGACTGGAGGAGGAAACTAGAGTACCCGAAGGAAACATGAAGCCTGGGGAGAACATGCAAACTCTGCACACACAGGGCAGAGGTGGGATTCGAACCCCCAATCCTGGAACTGTGAGGCAAATGTACTAACCACTAAGTCACCATTTCCCCTGATAAACCATTTCCCCATCAATAAACCGATTTTTCCCCCGTACATCAATTAAAAGTCAATTCTTCAAGAAAAGGTTAAAACTAGACGAAAGGTTCTGGAGGAAACATCAAAGGTTCTGCATAGAAACCTACAACAGTTTCCCTTTAAGAAAAAGATTTAAATAGGACCTCTTTAGAAAGGGACGAACCCTTAAGTATTCAAAGAACCCTTACAGAAACATTTCTGTCTTAGAGTGTATAGATAAAAGATTCAGAGACTTTACTGAGGCTAAATGGAGGACACATAAATATATATGATGAAGATCTGGGCTTTTTCCATTTAGATTTAGATCTAAATCTGAGATTAGATTTAGATCTATCTATCTGATAGATAGATAGATAGATAGATAGATAAAGAGAGACAGAAAGAGAGAGAAAGAGAGACAGAAAGAGAGAAAGAGGGAGAGAAGGAGAGAGAGAGAAAGAAGGAGAGAGAGAAGGAGAGAGAGACAGAAAGAGAGAAAGAGAGAGAGACAGAAAGAGAGAGAGACAGAAAGAGAGAGAGAAGGAGAGAGAGAAAGAAGGAGAGAGAGAAGGAGAGAGAGACAGAAAGAGAGAAAGAGAGAGAGACAGAAAGAGAGAGAGAAGGAGAGAGAGAGAAAGAAGGAGAGAGAGAGAGAAAAAGAGAGAGAGAGAGAGAGACAGAGAGAGCGAGAGAGAGAGAATTTCTCAGTCCACATATTTTCATATTGTCTAATCTAATAAAAAATTAACCATAAATGCTAAAATGGCGTGTTCACGATCAATGTGTCTGGCAATGTACAAACATATAAACCTACACACACACACACACACACACACACACACACAGTGGTGTGTTACACGCTATCATATGCAGGTTGACTCCCCCGACACATCTAACACCTCTCACACCTCCAGTCATGCAATAATAACCCAAAGAACACACACATTCCTTGAGTGTGATTTCATCAACCAGTGAGCAGCCATGACTTATTCAGCTTTCCAACAAGTGCTGGAGCTGGGTATGTTTTTACAAACACATAAGAAAAGCTTCCACTAGGGCTGGAACAAGAGAGTCTGTGTATCATGTGTGTGTGTGCACACATGTATCCATGTGTGTGTGTGTGTGTGTGTGTGTGTGTGTGTGTGGAGGGGGTGGTGCTGACCCACTTTGGCTGACGTGCTGTTAGAGCAGCTTGCCAGGCAGACTGGGGCCTGTGTCTATGCGCGAGTGAGTGTGTGTGTGTGTGTGTGCTTTTGCCGTGTGTTTTGCCTTGTGTTTGCACGCAAACGAGGGGGCGATGGCTCTCGGCTCCACTCTTCACCCAGGGAGCTGAACTGCAAACAGTACTGTGAGCCAGGCCTCTGATTGGCTATGCGCCGCACTGAGTAAGGCTTTTCAATTAGCCTGGGGCTCGCATGCTAAATCAGACCCAAGCAGAAGCCTCACATCTCGCTGACAGCCGCAGAGTGTGTGTGTGTGTGTGTGTGTGTGTGTGTGTGAGAGAGAGAGAGTCCGGTGAAGACCCTGTTGCTGTGCTGAGTGTCAAAGTGTAATATCTAAAGAATAGAACATGACAGCACAACCCGAAGTCTTTTATTCCTTTTACACCACAGCAGTTTACCAATAATGACGATTTCTTATTTATTAAAGAGTGACACGCTGTACACTTTATCCATTTATTGTTACATTTAAGGGGGGGCACAGTGGCTTAGTGGTTTGCACATTTTCCTCTCACCTCTGGGGTTGGGAATTCGAATCCCACCTCTGACCTGTGTATGCAGAGTTTGCATGTTCTCCCGGTGCTTCAGGGGTTTCCTCCAGGTTCTCTGGTTTCCTCCCCAAGTCCAAAGATGTACCCATGTTGTAGGCTGACTGGCATTTCCAAATTGTCCTGGATGTGTCCACCCATCCAGGGTGTCCCTGCCTCATGCCTCGAGTTCCCTGGGGTAGGCTCCAGGCTCCCTGCGACCCTGTGTAGGATAAGCGGTATGGAAAATGGATGGATAGATGTTACCTTAAGTCTTGCAGGACATCTGCAAACCATAGTTTGTTTCAAGACTTTTGAGTGGTGGAAAAGTTAATGAAAGAAAGCTCGGGCTCCTTTAACATCAAAAATATGTCAAATATCCACCAGACAAGTCCCTGTGCATGTCGTTACTATAGAAATGATAAAATATCAGAATGAGCACATTGTTATAAACCTGTGATTTGCCTTATGTGTCTGTTTGGAAAAAAGAAAAAAAATCTCCTTCTGACCAATCAGATTTGAGGATTCAACTGTGCTGTAGTATTAAATGAAATGCAAACATTTCTAGCTAGTTTGATCAGGTGATTAGTTAACTACGGTCACGCTTAATAAGATAAATGATTAACATAAATATGGTCTTCGCAAGGCTGTTAGTACACCAGGTTTCCATCACGGCAGTAGGTATATATAACCGAGTTAGTAGCGTTTTCAGATCCTTAAGGGTCTAAGGAGAACTTTCGGGTCAGTACTCTGGGTCTAGTACTGAAAAATGTTTAAAAGGAGTGCCTGCTATTTAAAAGTGAGGTGATTTATGGGCTGAAAGCCTCGCAACTGGTAGCAGACAGACACAAACACACTTAAATGTCTTTATACATTTGAGGAGTGTAAGAAGTCGTGGTTTCCCCTGTGTGCATGCGTGTGTGTGTGTGTGTGTGTGTGTGTGTGTGAGAGAGAGATATGATTTGCTGTGCTTCTCAGTTTTGCATTGCCATAATATAATTTACTCGACTCTCCCATGCAGGTTGCAGGGATCAGTGGACTTTCACAGGTGATGTTAGTGTGTTGTATCATTGAGCAGCCTACTCCAGCTGAATAAATAGATAATGTGTTATATACACTCCCTGCCTCCCTCTCACTCAAAACACACACACACACACACACACACACACACACACACACACCATGATGAACAGAGTGAGTGAGAAGGCTGAATGTGGAAGTGCAGAGCCACTCTGTGACTCATCACGAATGTAAAATAAACTGGATGTGCTGAGCTCCCTCTCCTCCTTCTCCGCACATGTGATGAGCGTTATGAATATTCAGCGAGCTCAAAGAGCAGAGACGCTCAACAACTGGCTTTGATGTGACTCACACAGAGAGTCGAGGATCCTTCTCTGAGAGAGGAGAGGGAGAGAAAGAGACACGAGGACCACACGTGGTTTTACGGCTTCTCTTTTTAACTTCTGTGTGGGGATCCTAGTGAGTGTGAGTGTGTGCGTGTGTGTGTGTGTTTGGGGGGGGGGGCTTAGTACATCATCAGTGGTGATCTTGCAGGTTTTACAAGGGGTGATGAAGCGTGTTTCTAGCTAGCAAGCTAGTTCACTGACACGGGCTTATGCATACATGCCTGTCTAACTTTATTGCCATTCTTTATTTCTAACTTTTAACCCTTTCAGTCCCTGCAAACATTGTAAGGTACAGTATGTTCTGTACATCACAGGATTGAAGAATGTTTGTTCATTATAATGGAGAAATACCACAGTGTTTTTCCTTCAGTGTTTCCAGGAGCAACAAACAACCTTCCAGTTTAGGCCACGCCCACTTTGGGTTTAAATCCGAATACAGATAGTGGCATTGTGTTGCACAGCTACAGCAGTGACATACGACGGGTTTTCTCAGACAGCCATATAGATTTTTTTTAGCAGTGCCATTGCTGTATTAGACATAGTGGAACTAAACAGATTGTAATGAGTTCAGGGCAGTTTTGTACAACTCTGACCTTGACCAGTAAACTGATATCTAACAAGTATCTATCAGGCTCAATCCCTCCCTCCCTCACTCCCTCCACACACACATGGTCGCAGTGAGACATTTTTGTATTCTAGGCACACCGCTGAACCTCTGGGCTATTTAGTTAGTAGAGAGCTAATGCTCTGTGGCAGTCACAGGGCAGCTCAGGTGGTCTGATGCAAACTGATGGGAGCAGACAAACTGTTTAAACTCCTTTTCTGGATTTCAGCTCATTACATCATTCACGACTCCCGCCGCACTACAGCTCTATTTAAGGCATGTGACTCTGGGCTTCTCTCTGTCTTATGAAACAATGTGGTGATTACCTGAGGCACGCACAAGGCACTGTTGGTCTGCATGCAAATCTACTTCACTTTCATTAAAGGTGAGGAAGCAGCTTTGATTTAAAGAGGTGGCGTGATAATACACTTAAATCACTCAATACACCAAAATGTGTTTACTGTGAATTAACCTCTTAATAAATAGCAAATGTTCCTAATAATGAATCAAATCAATCTGGGATTTATGACAGCTTCATCACCAATCTCTTACTATCCTATCTCATATAGTGTTTCAATTGTTTTCCTTTAAGTAGTTTTGCCTAAACATTGAAAATGTAATCACATTTTGAGAGCCCTCCAATGATGACCTTCACTGTGCCATGTGATTGCAGAAAAGGAAGTGCAAACAGCACTTCCTGGTCATGTAAAATGGCTTTTTTCTCAAGCCCCCTTATTTCCAGCTACACAGGAAAATAGTAGATTTGTATTATTGCCTATCAAAAAACTGGAGCTACATTAATTGTTGCCATATGGCAACACCACATACTAAAGGGTTAAGAGATTATAAGAGAACAAACGTAAGATTATTAATCCTACTCCTAGACATATTTTACTTTCTTTTGTGAAATGTGTCATGTTCTATTAGCAGCTGTAATTTTGCTTATACCTCAGAGTTGTTAAACTCAACATTCTGATTGGTCAGAAGGTGTTGATTAATATTGTATAACAGCAGCTCTGATAGTAGTTCCATCTACAAGACTTGCATTAATGCGCTCATTTTAATGCATAATCATTAATATAGCAACAACTTACCCTGCGATTTCTATGGCAAACAAATGACAATCTAAAACTAATAATAAGCAAAAGATCAGTTGATATGGTGAAGCTTTCTGTTTATTGAACGTTTATGGAAGGAGCCTCCAGTGTCAGTGCTTCATAACAGCAGCACGATGAAGCACTTTGCATTTTAAAGATGACAAGCTGAAATTTTTTCGTGTGTATTTACTATTTCTACGCTAATAAAGATTGAACCCTGTCAGTCATTTAAAGGCAAAACAAAGCCATCGTCAACAAATCAACCTGAGATTGTTTCCTAAGACTGGTTAAATGCACGTTTTCTCAGATTCAATGTTAGAAATTGTTAAACAAAGCTTCATTTTAAGCATTACAAGAGCTAAATGGCTAAGTCGATCATATCTAGAAGTAGTTCAACATCTCATTCTCTTTCCCAGGCTTATTGTTCTTCTATTAAAAGGTCGTTTCAACAAACCTGTGTGGTATGTCTCAGTGAATGTAGTGTCAGTGCGGATAACCTTTACATTTTGGACTACGCTTTTCCTCGACTGCTGAGCTCTGTGCGTCAATTTCTAAAAAATCCGACTGCCGTGTGTAATAGCGGAGCCAAGTGTGCCATCTGTTGCTGTGTGCTGCGTCACCACACAAATTAATTAAAGGCAGAGTGTGAGCTATTTGAATCGGCTCTTCCTGGCTGCTGAAAGACTTCATGTAAAGCTTGGCCTCTGACTTAGCTCTGCTTTTAGACTGAGTGCAGTCATTTAAAGACATGAACGCTCCCTCTTTCTCTTTCAGCTCTCCCTCGCTCTGGATTAATAAGTGAGAATGGAGCATCAGAGGAAGACAGAAAGCCTTATGCCAGCCATTAGGAAGACTAATGACAGTTAATGTTGTAATCTGCTGCAAATGCAGCTCTCTAACTCAGGGCTCCTTGGCTCATTCTGATTTACATGATAGCATGTTGGCAGGATGTTACACTGTTCAAATTGGATGGCAAATTGCCTGTGACTAGCAGCACATTCCCACATACACACCTCAAACTGCACACTGTATGTACTGGAGTATTTTAGCTACAATTTGTAAAGGTCCAACAACATAAAGTTTACCTTATATGGGTCATTCTCAAAATATGGCCGTGTTCAAATTTCTATTTTCTAATTTAAAAAAATAAATAAATTCTAATTAGAAATTGTGACTGCAATGACATTCTTTTACTAGTGAATGAACGATATTCTTAATCTTTAACATGGTGCTATTACTTTAAGTGACTGGAGTTAATAATGAATTAACACCAATGAAAAATTTCCATTAAAGATGCATTTTCCAAGAAAATCGCAAAGCACACATCGTTAATCACACCATCATTAATCACACCAGCATCAATAAATGATTCTGTAAATTCTATTATTAAATCCCTTTCTTCTGTAAAAAACAAAACAAGAACAAAAACAAAAAACACTCAAACTGAAAAGTGCAAAAATAGAATTTACAAGTATTTTAATAACTTATAGAGTATGGAAGGAAACGTACTTGGTGCTGGATAAAATGGCTGCTCGTTCTTCTCAACTTTGACCCTGGAAGTACTTACATTTGTGATTTCAAAATACCAGTTTATAAACTAACTAACACCGGTGACATGAAATGCAGGAACAAAGGGTCTTTTTTTATTTTTAACATTATTAAAAACATTTTATTCTGCTAAGTTACATATTTCATAGATATACATCTTACTTATGTTCAGCCGGTGACATTAAAATGATGTATATTTTACGATATACAACGATGTCGATTATGTTGGGCTTCTTAAAAATATCATATTTTCAACCATATTATGACCAATAAGTTAAGAGACAGGATTGTCACCAAATTCTGAGAATGACTCCAAACCTCCTCCTGATCTGTGCTTGTACTGAACCGAGACTGGTTCATGGGAGAAACAATCGATGGTGTATCTATCTTTGGCAGCACCAATCGAATTCTACTATATTTGCACTTAGCAGGGAAAATGTTGCAGTCAAGGATTTTAGAGCTCAAGCCACACCACTGTTGTGAGTTGCAAGAGAAGGCACACTAAGAGTATAATCTCTGGTTAAATGGAAACAGTTGTATAAGAATTTGGATATCTACATTGAGGGTTGGTAGTACATTTAATCTTGTTCACAAAGTGAGAGTAGTTTGTAAATGATGAGAAGTCTATAAGAAAGACCAGTTTGCTAACAACATGAAATAAACATCTAAACCAATCTGGTTTTTTCTGTTGTTTTTTTTTTTTTTTAAATCAGGAATGTTTGTCTGCTTCATTTGTTTTAATGAAACACAAGTTCCCACAGTTGGTATATCAGGTGCAACATTTATTATTTTAAAAAAATATACTGAATTAAGGTACAGACACCATCTAATAAACTCATTCCAGATATTTATAAATGTAAAAATAACATACTGTATCCATATATCCCAGTATTACTCCACTGAAAATAGCCATACAATCAGAATCGGCATTTCAGAACATTTATTATAAGTACGTTAACTAAAATAAAACACTTGGTGACGGGGTGCTGTGATGTGACCTGATATGAAGTGGAGTTACTGTTGGAGAATAGTCTCAACTAGTTTCCAATAACACATACTGAAGTGTTTTATTTGCCAAATGCTAATAATGTGCAATTTTTTTAAACATTGACAAGTCATACTGGGAGGCACGGTGGCTTATTGGTTAGCATGTTTGCCTCGCACCTCTGGGGTTGGGGGTTCAAATCCTACCTCTACCCTGTGTGTGCAGAATTTGTATGTTCTCCACGTGCTTCGGGGGTTTCCACCGGGTGCTCTGGTTTCCTCCCCCAGTCCAAAGACATGCGGTGTAGGCTGACTGGTATCTAGTAGTCTGTGAACGGGTGTGTGATTGTGCCCTGCTATAGTTTGGCACCTTGTCCTGGGTGTCCCCGGACTTGTGCCTCGAGTCCCCTGGGATAGGCTCCAGGTTCCCCGCGACCCTGTGTAGGATAAGCAGTATGGAAAATGGATGGATGGATGGAAAAGTCATACTTTATATCCATTTATAGTTACATTCAATATAACTATAACTAGCCACACCAGCCTCTATATATACTGTATATACATATGTATATATACAGTACCTTGTTATATTCCAGGAAAGCACAAAGAACTTAAACTTATAGATTTATCTCTGATTGGCACAAAGCATTGAAACTTATCATTATTTTTTATTTTTTAATTTAAAAAAAAAATAAATTTATAGGGATACATTTAAAAGTGATACATTTAAATAGAAATAAAAAATCTGGATTTCTGTAAAGCTGCGTTGTTACTATATTGTGCTATATAAATAAAATTGGCTATATTAACGATTACACATGTTTTTAGTCCGTTTATATAGAGCGTCCACCATAAAGTCCTTGTGTAAATAAAACCTATAACATATTAGACTGGGTGCATTGACATAAACCTTGCAGCTGGAACTACTGTCAACACTTTCTGACCAATCAGATTTGAGAATTCAACAATGCTGTGGTATAAGTGTATACGTTCATGATAAGGGTGGATGCATCGCATGGTTGGCAGTATGTCTGTAATCTCTGCAAAAAAGGAATTAAGACCAAAATGCATTGTGTATTTGATTAAAGATTCACAGGCGCCTCTTGTTTGGTGATGTCAGTCCATTAAATCAGATTAATCAGTTAGTGAAGGCTACAGCAGAGGGAAGAGCTTTCTCTTACAAAGCCCCACAGTTATGGAACAGTCTTCCAATTAGCGTTCGGGAGTCAGACACAGCCTCGGTGTTTAAGTCCAGGCTGTAAACATATTTGTTTACTCAAGCTTACCATAAATATTGCATTCAAATACATGTATTCAAGACTTTCTTTTACACAAAGTACACAGTCTTATCCATTACGAGATAGTAAGCATATCTAACAATCTCTCCCTCTCTCCATCTGTTGAGCTACACATGATTTTATGGAGATGCCATTGATCCTGAACCTTTCTGCTCTCTGGACCTACCTGATCCATCCTGATGCCCTAGCTCTGGTTGGAGCTCTCATCAACTGGACGCTACATTCTGCTACTGAGGACGACCCCAAGCAGTGTAACCTGGAGATTGTTGAGGATGGTGCTGCTTGAAGTAGAATGGAAATGGTTTCGGTCCTCAATTTCACATGAACAGTTGCGCTAGGACTACAGTTGCTGCTATGGCCTTAGGACTGCAATTACCACATAGAATTTTGCACTCAGGTCTCCTTTAGTGAACAGTGGACTAGTTCAACAAACAGACTTCATGTTAAAACCATAATGAACTTTCTTTTACTTTCACACTATCCACTGTTACCCAGATGAGGATGGGTTCCCTTCTGAGTCTGGTTCCTCTCAAGGTTTCTTCCTCATATCATCTTAGGGAGTTTTTCCTTGCCACCGTCACCACCAACTTGCTCATAAGGGATAAATTCACACACTTAAAATCTGTATCCTGTGTTGATATATTTCTGTAAAGCTGCTTTGAGACAATGTCCATTGTTAAAAGTGCTATACAAATTGAATTGAATTGAATTCTCTGGACAATCAGCATTGGCTGCCAACACGTTCACAAATCTCCCTTCTGAATGTCAGCAACCTTGCCCTATAAAGCATATTAACCAAATGCAGTAGCTCATAGATACATTTGTGGTGAAAGTACAGCTAGAACACTGATCCCTGCGTATTACATCTCCTACCCCGAGTTCCTTCTCATTACAGTAAAAATCTCTGAGAGACAGGTTGGCTCTGCTGTCAAAGCCATTCAAGCTCAGAGCCATCACGTCAATATGTAGAGGCAGGCAGACTGCGAGTGACTGCTGGAGGACTGTGGGCTCAGCAGATAAACAGGCACCCTGCACGTGTTATCACCGAGCAAAGATTAGTCATTATCTGCAGAGGAGACAGTATCCTCAGCATAGAGGCTTCTCTTAATGACCTGATCCTTATCACGCTGGCAATCAGATACGGGTGTTATTCATAGCCTCAGATTGTTTGCAAAATCGCTTCCATCCAGTGCTACTTTTCCAAAACAAACATGATGTGAAGTTCTTAGTTAAGTCTGAAAATACAGCAAATTCATTCCAGACATGATTTTTCATCACTGTATTTGGGACAGAATTTCTGGCTGATGAGGTGAAAGAATGAACCGAATAAATGGTACACTGACAACGCAGATAAAATAAGACCGTCATCCTTATTTACTTCCCCTGAACTGCAGACCCAGAAACCATATAGTGTACCTTACCAAATTTGTGTTTTCTGATATATATTTATTTCATCCACAACCCCTTTCACTATTCTAGAGAGTGCTTCAATGCATTTAATGGTGTTTTCACATATATTTCTTTTTCAATGAACCACACTCAGTCCTATTAAAGTGGACCTGAAAGGGAACAAGCTGCAAATGAGCTTGGTGCATTTTGGTCTTTACAATACAAATGGGCTCTTTCTGGAAATTTTAGCAGCTCTTGATGAGCTCTTAGACCACTTGTTCACACCATGACTCTTTCGCCATAGTGTAATAGCTGTGTAACACTGAAGTGTCATTCAAAATGGCTGCTTTACAACTCCAGACCTTTCATCTCCTTCATTTGTTATGAATTAATGCCACACCTGGCCATGAAACTAATTACCAGTCAATTGTCCAATTACTTTCGAGCCTGTGAAAATGAAGAGACTCTAAAAGATTTCTGTAGTTCCTAAACGGTTAATGCAATATGTTTGTTGGACCAGTTGAATTAAAGAGGAAAGTCTACACTTCGATAATATCTTGATTGCTTCATTTCAAATACATTGTGGTATACACATACTGTATACTAATAGTATTATATCTGTCACTGGCACAATGCTATTATTACTGCTGCCTACCAACCTAAGCTCTATAGAATGATCACTAGTGCCACAGTGGCTCTATTAGCCCATCGGTCATGTTGCAACCTGCTGAGGGACGCAGCGGAAAGCAGTTTGATTTGTTTTTTTGTTAGGTGAAAGGAAACTAGAGTTATGTATGTACAGCAATGTATGTAACCTCAAGATCTTTATCTCTAAAGCAAAACGTGAGGCGGATGGAGACCACTTTGTTTTCATAATGCACAAA
Organism: Stegophilus panzeri; assembly: GCA_024331685.1. Classification (NCBI taxonomy): domain Eukaryota; kingdom Metazoa; phylum Chordata; class Actinopteri; order Siluriformes; family Trichomycteridae; genus Stegophilus; species Stegophilus panzeri. Next base: position 10,023,952 of record JANDJT010000141.1, on the reverse strand, counting down.
TCAAGTGGACCAGGTACGGTTTGCTTGTGTGTCACTTCATAAGGGTCTGAGTTAATCTGTTGTGTTCATATAGGCACAAAAAAAAAAAAAAAAAGCTAAGTCATCGATCGGAGACCACTCGGAACACTGAAATGGACCGAGTATGAAAACTCTGAAGAGCTCTGGAGTGTACGAAATCTTTACATCTCATCAGGATGGAGAAAGATTCTTTAATTCTTTGTCATAATAGTGACGGTACGTCAATATCAGCCGCAGTAACTAATGAACTTTTGCTAATGTTAGCAATATTTGCTGCCATGACAAACTTCCTAGTTGTCCCATAATATAGCTAGCTAGATACCATACAGTAGCTGGGTAAACTCATCTGTTTGTGGAGATTTAAATGTTTGAATGGAGACACACTTCAGAGACAAAGCAATAACATTAGCTAATTTGGGATAGCATTGGGTAGCTAGCATCTTAAATAAAGTGCTCATTCACTTATTATGAGAGTAAAATAAGACGTTATATCCCTTGCTATCTTTATTGCAACCAGTAGCACAGCATAGGAAGTGCATCTCATTAGCGCAGTCAGTCCTTAAAATCGCAGTAGTTCGACAGTGTGGTGTAACATGAATTGCTAGTCTCATGATGTACAGTATCTACAGTATGTGTGCGCATCTAGAAGCAAAATGAATTTTGGAGCTAGATAGATTCAAATGAATCTATCACTCGAGTTTTCCCGATTCAAATTTATCCTAGTTTACTTACTTTTTTAAGTGCGCGTCACAATCCTTTGTTTGCAACTACAAAGCACACTCTAACAGTAGTAGACAGCTTTGTATAAATGAGTTTTTCTTTCTTTTTCTGTTCCAGCCCCGGCTTTTTGCCTCCAGTGTTTCGATGATGTCATCAGTGCTTCCAAACAGGAAATTTAAAACAAGACCTTCAGACAGGAGTTAAAAGCTTACTATAAGAGAGTTGCTCTTTTCCAATAATGCAATGCTTTAATAGAGTCTCTCCCAGCTGTAACATCGCTCTATTATTATCCCACTCCAGGCTCATTAAGGAGTATCTGATTGGTTTGGCCAAAGTGGGTCTACTCTTGAAAGTGTGTGTGTGTGTCCCTATGCACCAACATGATGGTGAAGGAGCAAGCACCAGATGCTTCTATATGTGATGTATTCATCTGTTCTCTCCTCCAATGCATACATTTTAGAAATCTGGTTCTTGCAATGCATGTTTCTCAGGTTTGTATGGCCAAAAACTACAATTTAATGTATATGCTCCGACTCTACAATGCGATCAAGACACCATGACAGCGGGTGCTTGTACTGTATGTAAAAAAGAATGTCCAAAATAAGTACGTCTAAACTGTTTAGAAAATTCGCTTTGCGGATCTGCAAGAGAGAGAGAGAGAGAGAGAGAGAGAGAGAGAGAGAGAGAGAGAGAGAGAGAGAGAAAGAGAGCATAGTGAAATCATTCCTCACAATCAGCTTGGGTTATAAGGCAAGTGGTTCCTGCCAACATTTTCCCCATTCCTGCAGGTCATAGTGGGATGATGAAGAAATTTCATATGATACTGCCGTGGCTCAACCAACTTACTCTCAACTTCATTTGTCATCATGCTCTCTCTAAATGCCAATCTCTTGACAGGATTTTACGATTGTCTATATTGAGAAGTATATATCTGATTCTGCCCTCAAATTTGGCTAAAATAAGGAATTCCAGAAAGTACTGCCAGAAATTGCTGCCTACTAGGGATGTAACTGCATATGAGTACATGATTCAGAATGAAGAAATAATGTGTTCTAAACTATTACAAATAGAGATATGAAAATAGGGTCCACTATTTTTTTTTTTTTTTAATAGAAAGCTTTGCATAAAGTTTCACGGGCCATTTGAATCTGATCGAGACTAAAGGTGTGTACTGGGACCACATGGGATGTAACATAAAAGCAAAAGATTTTTACGTTCATGCTTGGGCAGATGAGAAGCCAGATCTGATGCTATAAGGACAAAGAAAGTCCACAGTCATTAGCATGAATGTGCTGCAATACGCGATGCATTTACTGTGGTTATTCATTCATCCTTAGTAACTGCCTGGTCAAGGTCACAGTAGTTTAAACCAGGTTACTAGGTTGTTCTCAATTCAGGTGCAAAAAAATAATAATAACATTAATTTCTACCTCTTTTTTTTTTTTTTCCCTCAGTGTTTCAAGTGCATAACTGTAGCGTTGATGTATACTGTCATTTAAGAAAACTTTGGCCACACCCACAAATATTTGGAGTTCTACATAGATACAGAGACAGATAGTGGCACTGTGTTACACCCCTACTCCCTACCAAGATTTTTTTGCAGTTGAAACACCAAGCAACATTTTAATATGCACTAAACCATTGTCTGTTTCTATAGCGTATTTATTTTATCAGAGCCGGATTTTAGGGTCAAAAGCCAAAGGCTGCAGGAGACATTGCTATTACTGTTGCTCAAAGTTCATGACTTTGAGGAGACCACTCACACTGCAAGACATGCCAGGAATTAATCTGATCATCCAATATCTCAATCTGAGATTGTTAATCTGGCATCACTCTCTTCTTCACACAGAGTCAGGATGGATTTAAATAAAGATGAAATTCCTTCCGATTCTGACCCAAGTCGGGTTTTAAATCTGGCTCAAATCGTATACTCCATGCCCAGCACTAGAGGTCCAGTACCTCCTTCAAACTGATATGGGGTAAGGAAAGAAAGAGGAGGAGACAGAAAGAAATAGAGCAGAGGAAAGGTGGAAAGGTTCCCTGTTGCTATTTCAGCACTTTCTATTCCAATCGATCCCACAGTCCCTGAGATGGGAGAGATCATGTACATTGTGCCATAGACGGAATGCATGCACACAGAAAGACACACACACACACACACACACACACACACACACGCACACACTCTTTATGCTGTAGGTTACATCATTCAGAATCCACACCATGCTGGAAAGGAAGTTACTGGATAGCAAGCAGAGTTACAGTACTTGAGTGTATAGTTCACTCTAATGGTACTTTTCTGAGTAAAATCATAGTACTTTTATTTGAGGTTTTTTTTTCTTTTAAATAAAATATTCAACTTTGCTACATTTATTTTTGATCACTGACAATGCATTTAAGCCAATTAAAAGACTATGTGCAAAATTTTAATTATTCCATTTCAGGACCCAATCAAAATAAATCATGTAAAGCCTACAGGTGTAAAATGCTTTAATGAGAAGCAGCAGTGTCTGAGACAGTGGACACAGGTGAGCATCCCCGACCAAATTTAACAGCTTTATCTTCAGTTTTACATTTTTCAAAGGAAACAGCGTGAAAATGATATGCAAATTACGTGAGTACAAAACTAGTGGAGATATCGGCATTTCAAAGCTCAACATCCCAACCTGTAGAAAACATGTAAGCCATTAGCAAGCTGAGCTATACTCGCTAGCCAGATCTTTTGATGTTTTACAGTATGAAAGCTCCGTACTAAACTTGAGATGTTACTTCGACGTGCCATAGTGATTGCCTGTTGCGTTAAATACTGTATAAGCGCTGCTATAGGATAATGTGTAAGGGGCGTCTTTACTATTGTGTGAATTAACATGAGCTAGTTAGCAAGCAAAAAAAAATTAACAAGTTATTGAAACTGCCACAGGGTTTGGCTAAGTTAGCTAGCCAGCTAACACTATCTTTCTTTAGATATTATTGATAAACAAGAAGGTGGACACTTCAGGATAGCTCACTTGGGTAGTTAACAAAATTGTTTAAAAAAATGCTTTTACTCAAGTGATTACTCCAGATGCAGTATTTTTACTCAAGTCAGTGTGTTGACAACATCTACGTTTCCCCATTGTTAAAACAAGGCCAAAGCGATAAACAAGGACCCAAACCATCTAAGCTGTAAACTGTTCTATCTGTTCGTGTCTGGTGGGAAATATCACAGCATAAAAGCAGATTAAAGGACAGTTTTTACCCTCAGGCAGCCTGCATCTTGAATAGCGCATTATTGAACACTATGTATATGTAGCTCCATTTTGCATATAATACTTCACATTATGCTGCTACACTTAATATTGTGCATACTGGTTGACTTAATTATGTTGCTTTTCAGAATAATGCTGCACATTGTTTAATTTTTGGTTATATTTATATTCCATAGTGTTTTGATATTTGACTTTTCTGGATATTGCTGTTTTACACACGTCCTGTGTTTGTATTGTTTGTAGTAACTGGGTAAGCTGAAACGACTAAGAATCCCAATGCACTTGGTGCATATGGTCAAGAATCTTGAATCTCGGTCAAGTCGCGGCTTAGTGGTTGGCACATTTACCTCGCAACTCCAGGGTTGGGGGTTCGAGTCCTGCCTGTAGTTTCCTCCCCTAGTCCAAAGACATGCATTGTAGGCTGATTGGCATCTCTGAATTGTCCATAGTGTGTAAATGGATTTGTGAGTGAGTGAGTGTGCCCTGAGATGGGTTGGTACCCTGTCTAAGGTGTCCCCCCGCCTTGCACCCCAAATCCCCTGGGATAGGCTCTCTGTGACCCTGTGTAGGATAAGCGGGTGGATGGATGGACTTTAAATAAAAGGAGTCAACTTTAAATAAAAAGAGTCAAATGCCTCCTACCTAGGTAGCCCGCTTTTCAAATGGGACACAGCAAGCAGCATTTCACCCTGAACTAAAACACTTGCCTGTTTCTGTAACTTCTTGACCTTCAGGGTTCAAAGCCAAATGCTGTTGGAGTCTATGAAACCCTCCAAACTCCTCCTGCTCCTCGGAGAAAGACAGATGGTGCTGTTCAGGACTAGGCAGGGAGGCCCGGGCAGACGTGGATCACTGGACCTCGTCCACAGGTCAACTCCAAATCTCTGTGCCAAAGGACACTGCAATACACCTGCACTACAGTCCACCTCTACTCCACCAGGTGACCTCCATTCAGGACTTCTATGACCCGTGTGTTTACTGTAGAAGACCTGCATCCAGGTATGCAGCCAGGGTGCTAACCAAGTATCTTTCTTACTTCCTGCCTGCAAAAAGAGTTTGATTATATAAACAAAAAGAAGCTGAAGAAAATGAGTGTTGTCTGATCCACACTCAGAAATAACGGTATGCCTTGATGCTGGAGTGATTCCATTAAGCATACATCCTTTGTATCTTTAGTATGAATTGTTAATCTGAGAAGGTGCATGTGGTGTACCTTTTAGAGTAAAGCTTTAAAGGTACTTAGTGGCACTTAGTCCAATTATGTAGCTTAAGTTATTTTTTAAATTTGCTTTATTTCAGAGAGTGTAGTAAGTGCATTCATCTGATTTGCCAGAAAAAGTCTAAAAAGAAATGTAATTCTGTGGGATCTGCAAGGATGGCAATCTCTCCTAGGCCTGCCATAGAGTAAAATAAGATCTTAAGAGAAGCTGTAAAAAAGGCTGTTAAGCTCCATATAAATCACTGCCAGTGCAGACTATGGTATACTGTTTATGTCTTCTGCTTCAATAACCAAGCTCCCAGAGTGCACTGCAGTCCTAAGCAGGGTTCATACTCATAGTATGGGGTGCATTAGGACACATTGTTGATGGATGCAATGCTGTGGACTCTTCCTGCACTTTCTGTAACTCGAGACATATGCATTAGTGTCAGTTGTCATGCCCTGAGTGACGTCGACATGAACCGCACCACTGCTGCTGGATGGAGGCTTCGAACTTTCAGGCCTTTCTTTCATCTACCACTTGTAGGGTGTAGGATATAAAACAGTATCTTAAGAAAGTAAGGATGATACCAAGGTGTGGTTTAATGTAATATAACAAATAGAAGCTGGTTCGTCAGGCTAACATGGTCTCAAAATTTTCATAAACATACCTAGTGATGGGTGAGACATTAAAGCAAAATCAACCTAAAGTGTGTGTATGAGGATTTTGGTCACCATGAGCCTCCAGAACAGCTTCAGTGCACAATTCTCCCAAAAGATATTCCGTCAGTTGGTGCTTGAGGTCTAGCACATCTCTCTAAAATCTCTTAGAGATACTCAATTAGGTTAAGAGTTGGTGGCATATGATTTATGTATATCATTTTCATCCTCATCAAACCCTGATGAATGAGTGGATGGGGGCGGAGTCATGCTGGAAATGACCAACAGGATAAAAATGTTTCTTCATAAGATTTTATTAGGAGTCAAAAGATATTGATGCGAGGTTTGGATTGGTCATATTCAGTCACATGGGCACATCATTAATATACAGTAGAAATGTAACAAGGCTGACAGTTACTTCATACACGTGTAATCTCAGACATCATGTCAGTTAATGTCCAGTTGTATAGCAGGGTCATGTTACCATTACCAGTAATTGTAATGCTAGCTGCTATTATGTTTAATGTTATGGCTGCTTGTTTTTGTGCTGCTATTACCCTATATTTTATTATATATATATTTTATGTAAGAAATAAAAAAAAATACAATGGGGCTGTTATAGGAAAATAAGCAATGATGGAGTGGTATGATACAGCAAAGCTACCGTGGTACTACCCCAAAGTTGATTATATTCCTATAAAAGTACATCACAGAGTGTTTTATTCCATTTATATATAAGCAATATTCCAACAGTTTTGAGTTTAATTATTGAGCAAATGTTAATATTCACAGGTTGAACTGATTTTAGTATATTCAGGTGACTACATGTTAACATTTGTAACTATATATTTTCCTGCAGGGCTTCACACCAAGCACATTTTATAGTAGAGGAAATAGGAGTAGAGGATTGAAAGTAAGGGTGAGAGTTATAGCGCAGATCCCAGCAAGCTCTCCAGATTCTGAGACAGTTTTATTGTTACTTGTAACAGTCATTGATAATTGGTTGTTCTTCACTTGGATGAACGCTGTCATGTACAGTGGATATAAAAAAAGTCTACAAACCTCTGTTGTTATAGTCCAGCCAGATCTTGTCTACTTCCCTGTGTTCCAGTGTTTTCTCTCCCTCTTGTGTCTCATGCCGCCGACCCGAGTTCAAGCCCCGGCCTCGACAGCACTCAAGCCTACTCACGCTTGGTGTTGACTGAGCCTCTGACCCTCACGTTGTGGACCCGAGTTCAAATTCCGACCTCGACCACCCTGTTTCAACTCACCTTTCTCACACACCCTCATGACCTTCAATAAATCGTGTTAACGTTCAGTCCTGTGTCTGTGCTCTGCATTTGGTTCCCCCCGTCTCTGTAATTATCATACAGCTGTCATCAATTAATTTATTCTGATTAACCCCAAATAAAGACCAGCTGTTTCTGTCGGATTTTCTTCACATCTTATTGGTTTCATCCGCCTGCTGAAGCCATGGTCCGCAAGGAGCTTACAAATCATGTATAGTATCTCACTTGTTGAATGGAATTGACCAGGTACAGGGGTGTAAAGAATTTCCAAAACATTAGATGTACCATGGAACACTGTGAAGACCATCATCAACAAATAAAGAAAATGGAGCACCACAGTGACATCACCAAGAACAGGACGTCCCTCCAAAATATATAAAAAGACAAGACAAAAACTTACCAGGGAGGCTGCCACGAGACCTGAGACATTAAAGGAGCTGCAGGAATATCCGACAAGTACTGATTACTCTGTGCATGTGACAACACTCTCTCATATCCTTTACATGTCTGGCCTATGGGGTAGGGTGGCTAGATGGAAACCCTTTATTACAAAAATATCTAAGCTCAACTAAATCACCCCAAACCATGTGGCAAAATGTGTTATGGTATGATGAGACCAATTCCAAAAGGTATAATAATTCCATAAATTAATGCACACCACCAAAAGTACACCATACGCACAGTGAAGCAGCCAGAACTGGAGCATTTATCAAGGTGGAGAGAATCATGGATGGCTACAAATACCAGTCGATTTTAGTGCAAAACCTTCAGGTGTTTACTGGGAAGCTGAAGATGAAAAGGAATTTCCCCTTTTAGCACGACAATGACCCAAAGCATACATCGAAATCAACAAAAGAATGGCTTAACCAAAAGAAGATCAATGTTTTTGAATAGCCAGAATCCAGACCTGAATCCAACTAAAACTCTGTGGGGTGACCTGAACCGGGCTGTGCACAGGAGATGCCCTCACAATCTGATGGATCTAGAATGTTTTCGCAAGAAAGAGTGGGAAAATATTGCCAAGGCAAGATGCACCACACTGATAGACTCTTACCCAAAAAGACTGAGTGGTGTAATAAAATCAAAAGCTACTTCAACAAAGTATTAGTTTAGGGGTGTGCACACTTATGCAACAAGGTTAATGGAATAAGTTTATTATTTCTCCTTTTTCCCCACATCCAAAAAACTGTTTCTGATTGTTTTTCACTTTATTTTTATCAAATAAAACACAGAAATAGGGATGACTTTAACTTTTTTTTGTACCTTAATAAGGCAATCCTTATCCTTGGAGATAGAACTCATAAAATCCAAAATATATCAAATATATCCAAAATTCCTTTGCATATATTTTACTTAAATCCAAATGACATATAAAGTGACATGAAATGATTTTTGCTAATCATTTCCCACTCTTGCCTGTTTAAGGGTTAAGGCATTAAGCATGTGTGTGTGTGTTTTATCCCACAAGGCTGTTATTCAGACCCATTCTGTGTTACGCCAGAGCCCATCGTAATAAACTGATTAAGAGCATGTTAAAGAGACAGAGGAAGGGCCGCTGAGTGGCGGTGAATGGCTGTTTAACAGTAAGGCGTGCCATTATGCAGACAGTCTTGCTCAATCACAGCTCTGTTCGGCCGGTTCTTAGAGGAGAGCCACTACACACTGAGTGCACTCTGGAGTTCAACAGATGATAAAAGAGGTGCCAACTGGATTTGCTAACCAGAAAAGCCTAGCAGACACAGAGAGAGAAAAAAAAAACAACAACAGAATTTTACCACAAAAACCCCCACGTACTGGACGAAACATCTTTATGCTAACAGTTTAAATGATAAAGAGCACAAATGATAAACAGTACATTCTACCCCATCCCAACCCTAACCCAACTAAAGCTCACAGCCCTGCCTTCTCATTTTTATTGCCTTTGAATTTCACAGGTCAAATTTCACCTATGTAATGTCAAAATAACCTCCGCCAGATGCAAGTGTAAGCCACGTGTCCTTTCCCGCTCAGTGAACTGGTTTATCTTCCAGGTGAATTTTATTCACATTTGGTTTGATCGCTGCCTCAGCTGAAAAAAAACAACAACAGAAAAGTTGAAAACTCGTACTTTTCCAGCCTTTTGTTGCCCCGTCCCAACTTTTTTTAGACGAATTTAAAATGACCTTATTTTTTCCTTAAAATGGTACATTTCCTCAGTTTACACATTTGAAATGTTTTCTATGTTCCATTGTGAATAACATATGGGTTTATGAGATTTGCGAATCATTACATTCTGTTTTTATTGACATTTTACACAGTGTCCCAACTATTTTGGAATTGGGGCTGCAAGCTTTGCACTGTAGTTGTGTCAATATAAATAAAGCCCATCCTATGCATAAGTATAAGTATATATATATATATATATATATATATATAAATGAAATTATGTATCTTAGGAACGTCTTTTGAAGCAAGTATATAAAAATGTGTTTGTGTTAATGCAAAAGATTTTGGGTGAGAATTACTTGTTAGCTACATTATCCTTGAAAAGAGCAAATGCTGAACACCATGTCTTCAATGATTAACCATGCTTGCTCATTCAGAAATGAAAATATACAGTTGTGCTCATACATTTACATACCCCCTTGCAGAATCGGCAAAATGTTAATAATTAAAAAAAAAAAAAAAAAAAAAAAAAAAAAAAAAAATCATTAAATTTGCATTTTTTTTGAACAGGATGATCAGTTTAAAT
>JANDJT010000141.1:9993170-10007924 GCA_024331685.1 Stegophilus panzeri | reverse complement strand
GTGTGAATGGGTGAATGAGACACAGTGTAAAGCGCTTTGGATAAAAGTGCTATATAAGTGCGCCATTTACCATTTACCATTTGCTTGTGCACTTAGGATCATTATCCAGTTGAAAGGTCCATTCAGCTTTCAGACAGATGGGCTCACATTACAGTTGCAATCAAAATGATTCAACCCGATTCAACCCCCACTGCAAATCAGGTTTATTGGTAAATTTACAGACTTTCAGCTGTTAAATCAAACAGTTTTGATTAGTTGAATTAATGAATGCAAACTGTCCAGTCCCTGAGGCAGCAAAGCAACCCCAAACCATAACATTTCCACAACCGTGCTTCACAGTTCACACTCCCTGAGCAGGTTCTAATCACTGGCACCCAATCTTCAACACCTGATTCTAATTTTATGGATTTGAAGATGTGAAAAATGTAGGGGTGAACTCACTTTTTCCATGTGTCTGATGTGTTTTATTTTTGTTCATTTAAATTGTGGAAATTACTTCAAAATTTAAATGTTATGTGTCATTCGATAGAGTGTAACACTTTTATTAATAGAGGATCAAATGGTTGCTTGTCCAAATATGGAAAAAAAAAAACTTGTTTTTACACATGACTATACATATGTGGTTACATCATGGGTCAGACACAGACTAAACATGAAGCAAACACTGAGTTCCTCGCAAGAGGTGCTCTGATTGTGTGATATATGATACATACAGTGTATCTAAATGGAAGTATCTCTCAGTTGTATTCAGGGGCAACTGGTATAAATGGGCTTGCATGACTAAGTCCCCTGCCTTTCAAAGACAAAAGGAATCAATATAAGGTCTCACTTTTGGCCTGCACTCCAGATTATTTGCTATTAACACACATTTTAAGGTGGATTATTTTGGAATTGTTTGGAACTGAGCACAACAATACCACAAATGGCCATAAGAAAATGCATAGAATGGTATGAAGATGAGAGAAGTGATACTGGGGCTGATTTCTTTCTAGCCCAGACGGTAGAGTGAAACACCTCTTAGATTTGATATCCATTTGTTCTAATATTTTCAGATCACTATTGATGTTAGACTTTGGCCCTCAAATTTAACATCATTTGTTAGATAGTAGTTTACTGGATTTACTATTCACTGTGTTGTGGTTACTGTTTCTACATGGTTATGTCTTCATTTCAAGAATAACTCACGAAAAAGAAGTACTGTTCCACTGGAATGTGTGTATGTTGATTTGGCTGACCTCATTTTGACTAAAAAGCAATGAACATCATAGGATAAAAAGCATTGCTTGAGGTCTCTGACAAGGCAGAGTACATAACCCCCTGTGCTGTTTTCAGAATACACTGGGTTGTCCATCACCATGTCACCACTGACCCGTAACAACACAGCAATCTTCAACTCCGCAACGCAACCTGACATTTTGTTTCTACTCTTAGAATAAAGAATAATGCACCAGAATATACTATCTATATGGGGGATAATGTCAAATGTTGAAATGTTTCACTTTCAACTTACATATGCATTATATTCCTTCTACTTTATTCCATTCTCTAAAAATTTCTAAAGATTTTATCATAAGTCCAATGATGTAAGGTGTGTGATTATTTTTGTTTGTACAATACATGGAGCCTGTAAAGATATGACTTATGGGTAAAATCAAGGATGGATTTATCATACAAGGTTTTACTTTTCCCACTGTTTGAGTGAGGACCACATTATTATTATTATTATTATTATTATTATTATTATTATTAATATTATTATAGTAGGAAAAACTTTAACAACTTTCATTATACCACATAATTCCTTCTTTACATAATTAATGTGCATCTTATACATAATTAATGGCTTTGTACAAACCCTTAGTTAAATTAAATGTTTATAAATGTATTTGCAGTTGCTTTAAAATCAAGTTCTAACACTATAAACAGGTGAAATTCACCTCATACTGATTTATGAGAATGGTCAAGAGTACCTTGGTTGTCCTGTTTTTCTTTGTAATGAGGTCTCGTGAGCGTTAAGCTCTAGTATTAGCTTGATAGCATCATTAAACTACATGTTGTCACACTATAAATGTGTGACGTTCGGTTCATACTGATTTATGTAGATGGTCATGAGTGCATTCATGAGCTCTCAGCTATGGTGTTAGCATGTTAGCATTGCTATCTAAAAGATTTAATTCAGAACTTCATACAGATTGCATTTACATACTTGCCGAATAACAACCTAGCTAATTCTGCATCCATCTTGGAAAAATGCTCCCAAAATTTATTCTGGTTTTACTGTATTTGAAGCACAGCATGTTGTTCGGGGTTTTTTTTTGTTTGTTTGTTTGTTTTGTTTTGTTTTGCTTGCATGAATTATCTTACTGCACTGGGTGCCTGATGATTCCAGCCATTTTAATTATCTGAACAGATTGAGATGGGGATGGAGTGAAAGGACATTGCGGCACTTGGAAGATATATAAAATGACTGAAGGGCCATCTAAACATGAACAAGCACTTCCAAACTGGTTTCATCAACCACATAATACACTTGTGCTTACGCCATGGCTGAAAAATATTTTTTAAACTTATTCTACATATTTTCTAGGTTAAATGTACCCTTTAGTAATTTGAAAAATGACTATAAATACCCTTAACCTTTAACAGCGATGCTCACAGGACTACTTATTTATAACTGAAACATGAACAACATTATAAATGTCACTTAAATACGGTTGGTCATGTGTGTATACACTGTTACTGAATCATAAATATTCACAGTATGTCCAAGTATATAAAACATTTCAAAGTTGTTATATACTGTCAATATTCACGCTCTTTATGTGTGGGTGTGTTCACTGTAGTGTGTCTGATCTAGAGGGTCGCAATGTGTATAGTGTGATTTAATGGTGTGTGTTGGTTGTTGGCTATCACACCTTCTGATTTGTGATTGTGGTTAGAGATCCAACCTGTAAATCAGGTCAGCGAGGCAAGTGAAAACTCTCTCTGTCTTTCCCCGTCTCTGTACGAAGAAGGCCACCATGAAGGAGCATTAAAGATCATGCCTGGACCTTTCGAAGCTTGTGTATGCGTGTGTTTGTGCATTTAATGATCCCAGAGTAATAAATGAATATTTCTTTATACTCTACATGATCATAGTTTAATACGGACATGATTTACTGCACATTGGTGTTTGTCTTATGGCAGATATTACAGTGTTTTTGCAAAACCGGTGTAGTCTATTTACGCATTTATGACAACAGAGTCACAATTTGCGAGCTTGGCGGGATGCAGGAGCGTCTCCAAGGGCAACCTGGCGATTCATCATGTGACACTGAGGCATATTAGTGTAAAATCCACATTGATTCGTTTGGACTGTTAGCTCATTAAGTCATATATCTTTTACCATAAGTCTCTCATAGGAACTTTAATTCACAATGCTGATGCAGCTAGAGCACATTAAGAAAGAAAGTGTTGATACTGCTTGGCTATAAAGGTCAATTATGTAGGCATTTCCGTTAAAATGGAAGTTTGTTAACTTTGCTCTTAAAGTTGGTTGTTGCCTGAGTTGCCTCAGCAAATATGATTAGATTTTTCATTTAACATTTCATTTAACCAGGCAGGTCATTAAAAATTGATTTTTTCTTCTTTTTTTTTTTTTTTACAATGGTTTTCTGGCAAGCAGCAAAAGCCACTTTTACACATTGTGTAGAAATATAAAAGGTAAACAGACAACAAGCACAATAAAGCAAGAGGAAAAGCAAGAACTGGGTCAGGACTATTATATTTTGTTAAAAGTTTTGCTTTCCTATCACTCTTGTGTCTGTTTGGTTGATAGAAATTTAGTCCTCTAGAACTTGTGCTTTGGGGGTTTTTACGAGTCTGGAGTCTACTTCTACTTCTTTCATGGGTGGCAACAATGTGGAAGCCCTTTTGTTTAACTTATACTAGGACTATAACTCTGTTAAAAATGCCATTATAGGAAAATAATCAGTGATAGGTTGGTGTGATGTAGCCTGACGTGAAGCAGAGTTACTATTACCACCTTAAAGTGTTTTACTCTCATTATGCCACAGCAAATTGCCAATTATTACAATTTTTATCTATTAAAGAATGGCACATTGCATTCTATCTGTTTATAGTGACATTTAATATTGTGAAATGTCCACGAATAAACTGATACCAACACATAATATAAATGACAACAAAGTCTCTCTATATTCTCTCGTTTTCTCTCTCTCCTGAAGTTAATAAGACGAAAACAATGCAGTTTTTCATGTTATAGAGATACCGCAAAGACTTTCCCTCATCAGAGGGACTTTCCCTGTTTATGTGGAACGTCGTCCCAATGAATGCGCTGTTACTACAAAGTATAACGTATTAGAATGAGTCAGACATTCATATAAACCTGGAACTAATATTAGAACTGTTGTCATTGAAAATTGTTTAATCAACACTGTCTGACCAATCAGAATCGAGAATTCAACAGCGCTGGATGTAAATGACACAGAAAAGCTTTTAATGTAGCAAACTGACAATTTTAATGATGAAATGATACCATACATAGAAGTTAACGACTAAAAGAACAACTCTTGGTTAAAGGAAAGATTTCGCAACTTCGGAGCATTTTTTTTTTTTTTTTTTGAAAAATGGCTGTTTGAAGCTGTATTATAGTATTGTCATTATTATTAGTATTATCACTATTGTGCCATGCAGTGATTTACATTTTCATCAAATGATAGTAGTGGAGCGTCTGTTTGCCAATTACATATGCCAAAGGTAGGAAGCACAATTTACCCCCTGACTGTCGCTCCTTGACAGCTCTGTGATCAGACTGTATCCTCCCTCACCTCTGAGTCACTTTGAACAAAAACCCCTGCCACATAAATAAATGCAAATGTATTAGAGTACCATATTTGCCAATGCAGTCTTTAAACCATGTAATGTCAATGTTGTTCGTGGTCTTGAAGAATTAGTATGTAGGCATGTTGCAGGGGCTCAAATCCCTGCAGGAGCAATAAAATACAGCGTTTCTAAAAAAAAAAAAAAAGTACCCATAGGACTGTGGCGATTTGCTCTTTATAAATACAGCGTTTCTAAAAAAAAAAAAAGTATTCACAGGACTGTGGAGATTTGCTCTTTTATACCACACATAAGTGCTTTACATGCAAAAAAAAATGGCCATATTGGGGTACTAGTAATGGCCAATTTGCTAAGATTTCCCTATTGTGGTATGCTGTAATGTGTGAGACTGTGTGTGTGTGTGTGTGTGTGTGTGTGTGTATAAGTGTGTGTTCGTGCTTACTTCTGTGGAAATATGCTGGCAAGTAATATCCTTGTTTTTAGAGGATGGTTCTGCAGTACCTGGAATCGATTAGTGGCCATGCGATGAGCAATGTTCCTTGCAGGAAACTGCTACATTCCCTCAGGTCCTTGTGCGCGCTCTCGCTCTCTCTCTCTCTCTCTCTCTCTCTCTCTCTCTCTCTCTCTCACACACACACACACACACACTCAAAATGGCTGAGTTGACACATCTTCCCAAAGTAAGGGGATCAGAGGATCCCTTCCTCTCTATATCTTTCTCAGCTTTCTCTCTTTGTCATCTTTTCTATCCTCCCTCCGTCCCTTCTTTATTTCTTTCTTTCTTTACAAACTCAAGATCCAAGATGGTGGCGCAGCAGTAGCAGGCAGCAGCCTCTCTGGATCCAAAATGGTGCTATTTTTGTCTCTTAGCTCGATTTTTACAGCACATGGACATCGGAGCAACCTGTGTTTGTGGCAGCCATCGCCAGACACTGCTAAAATACAGAAATCATGCAACAACCGACCTGCATGATGACCTGCTGGAGAAACTACGCGATCTCTGTGTGTTGCGTGGACCAGGCCTCCAATCGCCTGATGCCGGTGGCCAGAGGAAGGGACGTCATAAGGGGTGTGTGAGGAAGTGGAAGCATGGCAAATGGACGGGGGTTCATGCTAGGCTAAAAACAAGCCCTAGCTGGCCGGCTCTCCCGTCCATCCTGCTCTCCAATGTCTGCTCTCTGGACAGTAAATTGGACTACATCCAACTCCAGTAGGCAACGTGGCATGAGTTTAGCAACTGCTTCATCTTTGTTTTCCTGGAGACATGGCTCAGCGACAGGGGTCCGGATGCCGCCATTCAGCTAGACAGGCTCGCCTCATTTCGTGCAGACAGAAATGCAGCTCTGGGCGGTAAGGTTCACGGTGATGGTTTGTGTGTTTACATCAACAATGAATGGTGCAAGAACTCGGTGCTAGTCTCTAGTTACTGCTCATCGCTGGTGGCGTTTGTGACTGTTAGATGCAGACCATTTTATTTACCACGGGAATTCACCACAATTATTATAATCGGAGTATAGATTCCCCTGAATGCTAATGCTAAGGAGGAGCTCTGTGAACTGCATGGAGTTTTAGCGAACTGCAGAACACACACCCCGATGGACTGTATCATCGGCATAGATTTTAACCAGGCAAGTCTCAAATCAGTGCTCCCTAAAATCCATCAACATGTGGACTTTGCAACGAGAGGGGTGAACACACTGGATCTTGTTTACACAAACATCCCTGGAGCATACCGGGCAGAGCCTTGCCCCCACGTCGGCTACTCAGATCACATCTCTGTTATACTAATCCCAGCATGTCAGACGCTCCAGACCGAGTTTGAACCAGGTGAAAACCTGGCCAGCAGGAGCCATCTCTGCTCTTCAGGACTGTTTTGAGCACACTGACTGGCACATTCTCAGGAATGCTGCAACCGACAGTAACTCCACCAACTTGGAGGAATACACGGCATCAGTGCCCAGCTACATCAGCAAGAGCATTGATGGTGCCACTGTCTCCAAGACCATCACTACATGCTCCAAACTGAATCCGGGGATGACTGTGAAGGGCAGGTGACAAGACGGCCCTAAAAACAGCAAGAGCCAAACTGTCCCAGGCCATCTGAGAGGCAAAGAACACATACGCCCAGAAAATCCACCATCACTTCATGGACAGTGGCAACACGTGGCGCATATGGAAGGGCATTCAGGCCATCAGCAACTACATGACAACATCAGCCACCTGTGACAGTGATGCCTCCCTTCCAGGTGCGCTGAACAACTTCTACCCTCAGTTTGAGGTGCGAAATGATGTGACAGTGAGGAAGAACACCCCTTCTACACCAGGTGCTGTGTCTAACCACGGCTGATGTGAGGAAAACTCTATGCAGGGTCAACCCATGGAAAGCTGCTGGACCAGACAACATTCCTAGCAGCATGCTCAGAGGATGTGCAGACCAGCTGGCAGATGTTTTCACTGACATCTTCAACATCACCCTGAGCAGCACCATCATTCCTATGTGCTTCAAGGCCACCACCATTGACCCCGTGCCGAAGAAGTCTTCAGTGTCCTGCCACAATCACTACCGGGACTACCGAGATGGAGTTACACTCACACCCATCATCATGAAGTGCTTCGAGAGGCTCATCATGAGACACATCAAGATCCTGCTGCCCTCCTCACTGGACCCCTGCAATTCGTGTATCGTCCCAACCGCTCAACAGATGACACCACCCTACATCTGGCCCTCACCCCCCTGGACAAGAAGGACACCTACATTCGAATGCTGTTCATAGACTTCAGTTCAGCATTCAACACAATCAATCCTCAGCACCTGATTGGAAAGCAGAACCTACTGGGCCTGAACATCTCCATCTGCAACTGTATCCTGGACTTCCTGACTGGGAGACCTCAGTCAGTCCAGATCAGGAACAGCATCTTCAGCACCACCACACTGAGCACGGTGGCCCCCCAGGGCTGTGTGCTCAGTCCACTGCTGTTCACTCTGCTGATTCACGACTGTGCAGCAATGCATGGCTCGAATCACGTCACAAAGTTCACCGATGACACGACTGTGGTGGATCTCATCAGCAAGTACGACGAGTCAGCATACATAGGAGTCAGAGTTGGTGTAGTGGCTAACAGACTGGTGCAGAGCCGACAACCTGTGAGCATGGAGCGACCATTCTCCGCTGAACCTCGACAGCTCCTCCGTGGAGATCGTCAAGAGCACCAAATTCCTTGATGTTCACCTGGCAGAGAACCTCACCTGGTCCCTCAACACCAGCTCCATAACCAAGCATCTCTGCTTTCTGCAAAGTCTGAAAAAAGCCCATCTCCCACCACTCATCCTCACCACGTTCTACAGAGGAACCATTGAGAGCATCCTGAGCAGCTGTATCACTGCCTGGTTCAGAAATTGCACCATATTGGATCGCAAGACCTGCAGTTGATGACCCCACACACCCCTCACACAAACTCTTCACCCTCCTGCCATCTGGAAAAAGGTACCAAAACATTCGGGCCCTCATGGCCAGACTGTGTAACAGCTTCTTCCCCCAAGCCATCAGACTCCGCAATACTCAGAGACTGGACTGACACACACACACACACACACACACACACACACGCATACTGAACTGAACTGAACACCATCCCACTCCCCTTACACATTTCTGTTCTGACAACCTGTATTTTTGCTGCTAATGTACTACTAACTGATTCTTGTCACCACTATACTCTTTACCTGGCTGATACCGCAATATCTGCTATGTCCACATATGGTATAAACTAATCTGCTGAATACAATGTCATAGTATGTTATATTTATATTCATGGCATTTTTTAATTATATCGTTATACTGTTTTGCACCTGTTATATCGGACACTTCCATACTAAAACTGTGTACTTGTCAGCACTACGCTGTCACTTACTGTGCCCGTTGTAATGTTTTAGTAGTTATTGTACTGTCTTGTGTTGTTTACATGTGCACTTTATGTAGAATGTGTAGGTCTTTTTTGTTCTGTCTCATCTCATGTGGTTAGTGTGTCGTTTTATGTAGCATCATGGACCTGGAGGAACATTGTTTCATTTCACTGTGTACTGTACTAGCTGTATATGGTTGAAATGAGAATAAAAAACCACTTGACTTGACACTTGACTCAAAACAGAACAAATAAAAAAAACAACAAAAAAAAAAACAGATTATACCTGCTCATTTCACAGGCCTCTCATAATGTCATGTAATGGAGGCTGAGATGGAAGCAAATGCAGATATAGCAGCTTTAATGAGATATAACAGTCAAGGCAAGGCAAAACTCAAAAACAAGGACAGGCAAAGGTCAAACGATCAGGCAAAGACACTCGAGCAAGTAAGGCAGATAATTACAATCAAGGGCAAAGCAGAATCAAAACCAGTAATATCAACACAGTAGAAAGGCTTGGTAAGAACAGAGACTAGGGAAACTGAACATTTACTTCACAAATGTGTCTCTTTGCAAGTGTGGTGTGATAGAGGGTGTGGATGTGATTGGGAACAGGTGTCTCTAATTAGTATTCTGGAGAAGGTGGACTTGTCTGTGTGTGTGTTTGGGAGATGTAGTTCTCGTCAACCATGTTTGTAGTCTGCGGTGCATTCTGGGAAATGGAGTCGCTGGTTTGCTGTGATAGACACATAGACACGTTGTGAAATTACAGTGTTTGTTATATGAAAAAGCCTCATTTAAGACCATATTTCAAACATCTTAGTAAGGGGTATAAAATGGACCTGAAAAAGTAGGTTGTAGACAAACAGCAATATGAAACAAAAAATCTAGGTGATTAAATGAGAAGAATGGGAATTACTATGGCATAAATAGGGTTTGTTATTAGACACATTTTTTCCACTCAATTATCTTTAGTATCTGCTTTATCACTCTTGATAAGACTTAAGTCCACTGTAAGGCATCACAGACATACCCACACTTTCGTACATGCAGCAATCCACCTAAGTTAAAGAGCACCAAAAAATCTGGAGAAAGCCCACTGAACCAAGCGCAGACTGTAAGGCACATAAGCATTATAAAATAAAAGTTTTAAAAGGGATCACATTCTGATACTCAATACACAAAATCAATTTCCTGTTCATTACAACAGCTTGTTTTTTTTTTCTTTCCATTACATGTCATTAAAATTCTTCATCTAATTTGCATAGATATGTAATAAATTCTGCATAAGCAATGTTCTGATTTCTACAAATAAAGAATCTATAACTCTGAAAAAAATTGCATTCCCTGAGGAACTTGTGCCACTTATCTCACTGTGTATTAATTAAGGATTACTGACTTCTACCTTCTTTCTTCTAAAAACCCCTTAGAGGAGAAAATGGAGATTAACTTAGAGGAGATCTTACACTGTTTTTATTTAAATATTTTTCAGCTAAGAGGTGGATGACATGAGTCATCCACATAGGAGTCACAAACATAAGAGTCATCCACATAGGAGTCACAGACAAGAATCATCTACACAGGAGTCAAAGACATAAGACTCATCCACATAGGAGACACAGAAAGAACCATCTACATAGGAGTCAAAGACATAAGAGTCATCCACATAGGAGTCACAGACAAGAATCATCTACATAGGAGTCATAGACATAAGAGTCATAGACATTAAGACACTGAACCCCAAGTTGCTCCCAATGGCAAGCTAGCGCCTTTCATGGCAGCCAGCTGCCATTGGTGTGTGTGTGTGTGTTTGTGTGTGTGTGTGTGTGTGTGTATGTGAATAGGTGAATGAGAAAAAGTGTAAAGTGCTTTGTAGAACTGCTAAGGTTAAAAAGCACTATATAAACACAGACCAAAGACATTGGAGTCATAGACACCCACATAAGAGTAATAACCATAGGAGTCATCCATATAGGAGTCATATACATTGGAATCATAAACACAGCAGTCACAAATAGGAGTCACACATGGGAGTCATATACACACATAGTCATAGGAGCCTTAGACATTGGAGTTATGCACACAGGAGTTGTAGACATGGGAGTCATAAAGACAGGAGTCATACACACATGAGTTATATATGCGCATAGATGCTATACACAGGAGTCATATATGCACATATATAGGGATGACAGACATATCGGTCATACACTTAGGAATCATAAACATAGGAGTCATAGACATTGGAGTCTTAAACACAGGAGTTATACACGCACAAGTCATATACATACATTGGAGTCATACAAACAGACTCATACAGACAGGAGTCATAAAAATATGAGTAATACTCATAAGAGTCACATAGTACATAGGAGTCGTAGACATAGGAGTCATACACACAGACAAAAAAATAGTCATATAGTCATAATCATAGGAGTCCTATACATACATACATGTATAAAATATTTCTTTATAGATCTAGTGTTTATTTAATTTCCTGGAGGGAGTTCTCAGGGAGTTTTCCTTGCCACCATCGCCTCTGGCTTGCTCATTAGGGACAAATTCATACATTTAAAATGTATATTCTGAATTTATATATTTCTGTAAAGCTGCTTTGGGACAATGTCCATTGTTAAAAGCACTATACGAATAAAACTGAATTGAATTGAATTGAATTGAATGTAAGAAGGGATGAACATCTGATTAAAGAGACAAAATCAGTGTTATTTTGTATACATCATGCCATGTGAATATACTGTACTGTATATTTAAAAATGGAACTAAAACAATTGTGTTCGTATATACTGTATAATTTTATGCATATATGTAGATACAGAGTTTTGAAGGAATTATTAAACAGGTTTGGCATATTTAAATAGATTTGTAACAAACATTACCCTCATGCTGAGTTCAGCTCAGTCAAGGTGAATGGTGATGGATGCTTCGGCTTAGCCGCACTACCAACGTGTCTATTGCAGTTCATCACACAAACCTCTTCTCACACAGATGCCAAATCAGATCTTTCGCTCCATTGTACACAACATTTTTACTTTTTTCCTCTTTCATTCTTTTCTCCCACTGCTCTGAGGTGCCCAATTTAAAACCTGTGCAGCTGAGAAATGAGGAGATACTACAGAGACAAATGGGAGCTGTCACAGAGTCTGAGTGCTTGCCAGTTTTACTATATACTGTTCCGTGTAATGTTGGCCTCGGTGTTGTACAGAAAAGCTGAGGAAGTTGTTAAGAGTCGAGAAAAAGCTGATAATCAGCTATGCAATTTTAGGATAAGATTCACAGCATTATAATTCTAGAAATTACAACTAGAATTCTCATGACACAACTTACAAATGTGCAAATGTGCAAATGTGCAACTCCATACACATACATACACTGATCAGCCATAACATTAAAACCACCTGACTAATATTGTGTAGGTCCCCTTTGTGCCACCAGAACAGCTCTGACCCATCAAGACATGGACTCCACAAGACCTCTGAAGGTGTGCTGTGGTATCTGGGACTAAGACGTTAGCAGCAGGTCCTTTAAGTCCTGTATGTTGGGAGGTGGGGCCTCCATGGATCGGACTTGTTTGTCCAGCACATCCCACAGATGGTTGATCGGATTGAGATCTGGGGAATTTGGAGGCCCAGTCAACACTTTGAACTTTTTGTCATACCGGGAACACCCTACAAGACCTGCCATATTGGAGATGCTCTGACCCAGTCATGTAAGCATCACAATTTCAAAGTCACTCAGAACCTTACCCTTGTCCATTTTTTTCTGCTTCCAGCACATCAACTTCAAGACAGGTGCTATTGTAATGAGATAATCAATGTTATTCACTTCACCTGTCAGTGGTTTTAATGTTATGGCTGATTGCTGTATAGTTCAATGCACCACATGTTTGGAAAAAACTTTAGCCATATCAAAGCTCAGACCAATACACCTTTCATAAACCATTGAACCAAATCCATGTAACAGCCATACAGCAAACAGAGAGAAAAGAGAACTGACACACTGCGTTTGAGTGTAGAAGTTATAATGGCAGAAATATCTCAAACTTACAATCTCATAGCTATTCGAACACATCGTCTGCCTCGGAAACAGTTATAAGATACTGCTGCCTTTTATAGCGTAATGCTGTTATAAATCTGCGTGTTCAGGAGGAGATTCATATTCTATAAAAACAGCCATGATGGTAGTTCCAGCTACCAGGCAAATCACTTATTTATATTAATGCATTATTGTTTCTATAGTAACTCATTTACTGGGACTTATATGGCAGACACTCAATAATCTAGCAGCAATAATCCATCCCTCCATTTTCCATACCACTTATCCTACACAGGAGCCTGGAGCCGATTGCAGAGAACTCAAGGCACAAGGTGGGGACACCCTGGATGGGGTGCCAACCCATCGGAGGGCACAATCGCACACACATTCACACACTATGGACAATTTGGAAATGCCACTCAGCCTACAATGCATGTCTTTGGACTGGGGGGTGGAAACCGGAGTACCTGGAGGAAACTCCCCAAGCAGGAGATCATGCAAGCTCAGCACACACAGGGTGGAGGTAGGATTCAAACCCTCAATCCTGGAGGTGCGAAGCAAACGTGATAACCACTAAGCCACCGTGCCCTCCTTCTAAGAAACTTAAGAAACATAACGCATAATCATTGCTATGGTGACATTTTCTCTCTCTCTCTCTCTCTCTCTCTCACACACACACACACTGACCTCCAGCACTACTCTATGTTTGCTTACAAACTCCATGCAAGCGTGGAAGCCTCTTAGACTGCAGATAAATCATACTGGATACACTGCTTGAAGGGTCCAGTGCTGACAGGAAGAAGTACTTTATCAGCAAGCTTCTTTCTGACTTTTGACCTTTTTAAATCTGCTCTCTAATCCTAAAGCTTTTTTTTTTTATATATATACCCCACCAAAGATAAAGCCATGAAAGGCATTATGAGGTTGGGAAGACCTTGGGGAAAGGTGGTAACTCTTCTAGATTATGTTTTAAGCCATTTGTATGTTGTTTGATTAATTTATAAGCTAAATGCTATGTGCTAGTCATCTGACTCATGGTCTGTTTACACATGTGGTGTGAGATGGTAGATTAGCAGCATATATCTTCATTAAGCGCTGCTATCTTATGCCATTACGTGACTCTTGAGATCAACTTAAGCATAAATTAATGACTGAATAGTGGGGTGTTGTTAATTCCATATTCTCGACCTCGGTTAGGGCTGAAGATGCTTTTATCTCATTAGTTTTCATTTATCTTACAAACATGCGTGTGTTACTGATGTTACTGGGAGTTCTTAATCTTGTGATGGGCTCAATAAGCGAAAAGCACAACTAGTAGAGATGATTTGTATTGATTTATTAGTAAGGTGGGCATGCTATCAATTACACCATTCACATTAAGTCACTAATGATTAGCACTAAAATAAAGATATTTATATATGAGATAACACATTTGTTTTTCATAAATGTGGACTAAAGTGGCGTAGTCAACTGTCACCACCTCAAGTCTGAGCATTCATATTTTAAACCAAAAGTTATATTCTTGAAAAGTATTGTCTGCCATGTCCACTGATGATCTCGTAACTCTACTGTAGTAACGGTTTCAAACTAGGAAGTGGAATTTTTTACGTGGCAAAAATGACAAAGTGGAGTGATACACACAGTTTAACATCCCAGTGAAAATAGGAAATATTGGCACTCGTGGAACGCTGCTCGACCAATCAAAATAGTGGACCAGACGAATTGTTGTGGAAATGCAAATGATCGAAATCTAATCATAAGTGTAAGTGTAGACAGTGACTGCGTTTACATGGACAGTGGTAATCTAATTATTGACCTTATTCTGAATAAGACGATATTCTGATTAAGACGTTTACAAGAGTCGCTTTTAGAATACTCGTTTCAATTCAATTCAATTCAATTCAATTTTATTTGTATAGCGCTTTTTACAATAGACATTGTCTCAAAGCAGCTTTA
>JANDJT010000141.1:9971209-9992674 GCA_024331685.1 Stegophilus panzeri | reverse complement strand
GCTGTTTACATGCTAGTTTCTTAATCAGAGTATCGTCTTAATCGGGTTAATATTGGATTATTGTTGTCCATGTAAACCTACTGAGTGTGTCAGTGATGGACAGAACCATTTTTGTTGTAAGATGCTTTTTGTCGTTAGCAAAGATTTGGTTCCATTTCAGGCATTGATAAAAATCAGAAATGCGTGTGCACCATGGTGAACTTGTTTCCCCATGTAAATACAAATGCCTCTCCCTTTCCCAGTGCCTGAACTTTTTGAGGCTAGTTTCAGATCTATTGTGTGGTTTTTGAGATTGTATTTTTTTTTTGAGATTGTGAAATTGAACTCAAAACTCTGCTTATTACATATCTTTATCTACATAGAGTTTTCTCTGCTTTGAAAAAGACACAATATTTCCATAGATGATTGACAGGCAAGTGAGTGGATAGAAGAGACAGTGATTTATTTTGAAGGATATTGGTGCTGAGTGATACTGAAAGAGAATTTTCTTGTTATTTCCTCCTGGACCATCTCTCACAGTTGTGGGACTCACCTGCAGATGAAGCTAGTGTTCAGAGGTGCGAGCCAGGCCCGAGGAGAGCATATGCGGTTTGTCCAGACGCCGACACTCGTGTGACGAGAGGTGTAAATAGCAGATCACACACATTCACTGACGGCAAAAGCACAGCAATCTTTCACTAACCCCATTCTGCCTCCAGCTCCACTTCCTATAGCTGGAATGTGGATGACATGGTTCAGGGAGACACTGAAAGCATGCACATGTATATTTCAGCAGTTTAGAGACTTGGCCATAGGGGCAGAGGAAGAGGAAAAACACACACATTGCCAAGCAGCTGGGAGAGTGAGGCACTCACAAGCACAAGAAAGGAAGAAAACATGTGAGGCATAGTCTTTGTGGGATGTAAATTCAGGCATCCAGATGCTTGCTGTTGATTCTAATTTGTCAGAACATCTTCCCCTAGAGCTTTGGAAAGGTCGACAGTGTGTAGTTTCTCTGCTGCACTGTTTTTCTGCCTGCTGGGGCTGGCGGATAATGTACTGTACAAGCGCTATGCCCCTCAAGAAAACTCAAGCATATGGCTGTGTAGAGAGAGAGAGGTGCTTTCTCACCGTACCTGTTTTCTCTAAAGGCACACGGAAAGCCTAAAAATGTTGCCTGACTTTGGTAATGTTTGTGGTATTCTACAATAATCTACAGGCATCCACAATAATTCTTCTACTATGTTCTACAAGAATTTGTTAGGAACAAATAAACATCTACCATGATCTACAAGCAGACCTCCTACAAAGATCGATTTACCGTAATCTATAAGTAAAAACATCTATACTGATCTACAAGTAAATAACCCCTAAATAAACCTTGTCACTGATCTACTAAACAAACATTTACAGTGATATACAAGTCAGATCTCTACAATAATGGATCTATGATGATATACAAGTAAATATCTATATTGATGGAATAAACTGCTACAATGTAGGATCTACTATGAACTACAAGTGAACCTCCATACTGGTATATGTATGATGACCTACCAGTAAACCCCTACAGTGATGGATGTACTGATGACCTACAGGTAAACATCTAGACTGGTATATAATATATAATGACCTACAAGTAAGAGTAACCTCTAAAGTGCTACCTGTAAAGTATTCCAGATTCTCGGAATCTTCTGCGATTTACGTTGAGGAACATTATTCTGAAATTGTTCCTCAAATTGTAAATACAGTATTTCGCAGATTGGTGAACATCTGCCAATCTTTACTTCTGAGAGACTCTACCTCTCTAAGATACTCTTTTTATACCCAATTATGTTACTGACCTGTTGCGTAATTAGTTAAAAAAAATAGTTCCACCTTTTTTCAGATCTGTTGCAGCCATCAAATTCAAAACTGCCTTATTTTTTCTTTAAAATGGTACATTTCCTCAGTTTAAACATTTGATATATTTTCAGTGTTCTGTTTTTATATATATTTTACACAGCGTCCCAACTTTTTTGTAATTGGGGTTGTGATTAGAACTTGCTTAGGGAGTGCAGGTGGAACCTGTCTTATTTAATACTCCTCTCATATCCTAGTGTCTGGTGTTCCCTTTGCTATTGAGGTGTGTGGTGTTATCATGCCAAGATCTAAAGAGTACTGTAAGGCCTTCTGGAAAAAGATTGTGGATGACTATGAGTCTGGAGGCGGATTTAAAAAGATCTCCAAATTATTTGAAATACATCGTTCCAGTGTAAGGAAAATCATCTACAAATGGTGCAGATTTCAAACAAATTTGGCAATTTGTCCAGGACTGGCCGTCCCAGCAAAATCAACCCGAGAGCAGACCTTCTGATGCAAAAAGAAGTCTCTAAGAACCCCAAAATTTCATCACAGGATCTGATGGTAAGTCTAGCAACTGTTGGTGTCAACGTGCATGTGTCTACACTCAGAAAGAGATTCACCAAATCAAATCAGAAAGAGATTCAGATGAATCAAAGATAGAATTGTTTGGCCACAGTAAAAGCAGATATGTTTGGTGAGGACCAAAGACAGCTTTTCAGGAGAAGCACCTCATACCAACTGTGAAGCACGGTGGTGGAAATGTTATGGTTTGGGGTTGCTTCGCTGCCTCAGGGACTGGACAACTTGCATTCACCGATTCAACTATAAATTCTGTATCATATCAAAGAGTGTTTGAAGATAATGAGGCCATCTGTCTGAAAGTTGAATTTGAACCGAAAGTGGACCGTTCAACAGGATAATGATCCTAAGCACACTAGCAAATCCACCAAGGAATGGCTCAAGAAGAAGAAATGCAGGGTTGTGGAATGGCCTAGTCAAAGCCCAGATTTGAATCCCACTGAAATGTTGTGGGGGGGATTGAAACAGACAGTACATGCAAGAAAACCCTCAAACATCTTGCAACTGAAAGATTATTAGAAGTAAACCTCTACACTGACAGATCTACAATGCTCTAAAAGTAAACTTCTACCCTGATGGATCTACAGCAGGCCCGGACTGGCCATCGGGAGCACCGGGAGAATTCCCCGTGGCCTGACAGCTGATTTGGCCCGCTGCCCTGCTGGGTTTTTTTTTTATTATAATTTAAATGTATTTATTATTTTGTATTATTGCATGTCCTATGTACTCAAGTGATCCTTTCCGACTTCGGCATTTGACAAGATATCTATAATAAATCATGAACCTGATAGTTTTGACTTGCAACGCTACCATTCTCCTCAGCCCCTCAGCTCCCAGGTGGAGCAGAGAGGGAAAGGGCATGCAAAAAAGAAAGTCCTCTAAAAAGAGAAGCAGCAAAAATGTAACAAAATTACCGACCAGTTCAGGGCTTCAGGTGCAGCTCAGTCTCATCTATAAACACGGTAACTTTGTGTTCGCTAACTTAGCTAATCAAGTATTAACCACAGTTTCACTATTAGCACACTATTACTACCATCACTCAAAATAAGCTAAAGGACAGCATTGTCTATTGGGTAGTCATAATACTAAGTAATTTAGCAGACGAATATCCAAATTTATTATTTTAAATGTTGAAATTACACATACTGCTAGGGCAAACAACAACAACAACCAACACATTTCCAAGCTACTGTATGAGTCATAAAAGGTAACATGTTCAATATTAGGATTTTTCTAAATACATATTGTTATGATGTAGTTAGTATTGCACTTATGGATCTACAATGATTTACAAGTATACAAATATACTTGTATATCTCTGTGACAATATACGAGTAATCCTCATACACTGATCTACAAGAAAACATTTAAAACGATTTACAAGTACACCTCTACTATAAGTGATATAGAATGTTACTGTAAGTGAGTAAACTTTTACAATGATCTACAACTAAACGCTTTCACACTGTCACTCAGTATTCAGAAATAACACGGCGTCGCATGTGTTTAATGTCATTTTGTGTTGTGTAAATCAGCTCGTAAGCTGGTAAATATCCGAGACTAATGATCTGTAGATCTTGTTAATATTACTATCAATTAGAATATGAAAGACAAAACTTTTCTGCTTGATCTGCTCTCTAACTTGAAGACGCTTGGAACATTAACTGGGCAAACACTGGTCATGCTTTTTTTCCCCTCTAATGATGGTATTTATAATGTGCCAGTGAGGGCAAATTAAAGAATCATTCATGAGTATGGTGAGCTGTTGCAGCTATGACATCACTTAAACAAGGAAACTGGGGTTTACGGTTTACTCGTTCTCTCGCTCTCTCTTTCTCTCTCTCTCTCTCTCTCTCTCTCTCTTCTATGTGTGATTAGCAGCAGTAATAACTGTGTGTGGGAGTCTGGCCTGCGTGAAATATTGAGCAGGGAACCAGGGCGGCTCCTGATGAATCTTTCAGATGTGTTCTGAGGCACAGGCTAACACAGAAAACACTCCACAGCATCAGGAGCCCTCTTCACTCCCCCGCTTCACCCACCCAGCAGAGCAGCATGTCTGTCTGTGGCCATGAAAATCTGCTCCGCTGCGGAACGACAGGGAGAGCACACTGGCGGAAACACTGGACTTTATTACACACTAAACGTTTAGACGACACATTACTGTTGAGCTACTCGTGATGAAATAAGAAAGTATGTGAATATACTGTACGTTGAGCTGGTGAGCTCGTTGTGCTGCCTCAGCCAAACCCAAACTGGTTTCAGCTGAGTGTGAGATCTGAGCTGCCGAACGTTACGCAACCCAGAAACTCAGTTAAGTGAGGAAAAAAACACTCGGGGGTGTGCTGTTATAGGAACATAATCAATTAATGAGTGTTTCAATTCAAAGTGTTTCAATACACTTTGTATAAGTCCTTATTTTAAATAAGTCCTTATTTTCACTGATTTATTGATTAACAGCACAAGTGCTTCATTCTTTTTATACAACAGAAATTTGACACGTTGTACTTTTTATCCATTTATAGTTGCATTTAATGTTGTGGAATGTCCCTTACATTATAGCAGCTAGCACTTAGCATCTCCCTCACATTCTATTTAACTTAATAAAACAAAAAAAAAATGCAAATGAAGACTTTTCTGTTACAGAAAACTTACCGACTGTTACAAATTGCTATAGAAACAATAACGTATTAGAATGAGCGCTTTAATATAAACCTTTCATCCACGTTCATGTTGCTACTGCTGTACTACTGTATGAACCATGCGATTATATTGTACATGACCGATCAGATTTGAGAACTTCGGACCAATTAAAATGGAGGTTTGGTATAGCTAACGTAGCTGAGGAGGTAACATTAGCCAGATATTTTCTTTTTAGCAGTCAGACTGGATGTTTGTACTGTTATTTTCTTCACGTTGCCTGAATTAAAAAGTCACAAAATTAGTGAACTTTACCAAACGTTTGTGTATGACGATGACATCACCGCATATCACTTCGTCTTTCTTGCTTGGAAGACACTTTAAAAAAAAATCTAAACTCCTTTTTCATTTAAGTTTGGTTGTGATGTGAACAGACCTGATACAAAGCTGCAAGAGGGAGCTTTTCCTGGCACACCCCACTGACTCAGACCTCAGAGAGTGAGGATTAATACACCTGTCCCCTGCATACGTTCATCACACACACACACACACACACACACACACACACACACACACTCCGTCTGTGAATCAACTGCAACGCTGTCCAGTACAAGGACGGTCACATGCTATGAGGGATGCTGAGTTAACCACTGGAGCACAACAACAAGGTTTACACTCACACACACATACACACACACACACACACACACACAAAGGATTCTGTATACACACACACTCTGTCACGCTCCATGAAGCCCAGCTCATGCTGAGTAAAAAGTGTTCTCACTCCAGGAACCCCTTCAGGTGACAGACAGCGAAAGGAGGTATTTCTTTGTGAGTGTAGAAAGAGTGTGTGTGTGTGTGTGTGTGTGTGTCTGTGTGCACATTGTGTGCGCATATGTGTGTGTGAGCTTAATCCAATGTCTGAATGCAAGAACCATGTTTTACGGTTAATGTTTATCCGTATGGACACACTTGTTAGGATTTGTACAGTATCCTGTATTTCCTCACTGACTCTCACTTTCTCCTTTGTCATATAACACGAGTGTCCCTAAGTAGTGCGCACACTCCAGCTAGTGCTCATGCTTACAGCCTCAAACACTGCATCCCAGCCTGTGCATGCACAGCTGCAGCTGTAGGTTCCTTCATTAGCTCTCTCTGTCTCTCACACACATACACACACACACACACACACACGCACTCACACACGCGCACACGCAAGTGAACATCAAGCACACTCAGCTGATTCTAAAGATGGGAGGACTGCAGTGCATTATGGGTAAGTGCTTGAACACAATATGCAGTGCAGATGACCTGAACGTTTTCTGCTGACGTTTCTAGGGAGTGAATGAGACTCAAGAATAAAACTGGGTTTGTGCAAATATTACATGGATATACCGCAGGAGGCGGACCATCAGAGCCATCAGAACCATCAGAACCATCAGAACCTATTCCAAAGTGAGACAATGAAAGGCAAAAAATGAAAGTGAAAATGAAAGACCAACGTCATAACCAAAATACACATGCCCAAACATAGATTAGTGATCAAATGAAACATCTGAACCCAAAGGCAACAATTGTGAAGTGTGAAATATACAGAGAGTTTAAAGTTCTATTCTATTTCATTCTATTCTAGTTTTCCATTTAATTGGTTTCTATTCTATTCCACTCCATTCCATTGTATTCTTTTTCCATCCTATTGGATTCTATTATGCTCTGTTCCAGCTTTTTTATTCTATTTCATTCTGTTATGAGGTTATTATGAGGTATTTCATTTCATTTTATTCCATTTCATTGTATTCTGCTCTGTTCTATTCCAGTTTTTTCTATTCAATTTAATTCTATTCTGTTTTTTCTCATCCCAGTGCATTCTAAATCTGAGAGTTATAGTGAGACACTGGTGTTTTCTTACATGCTAGCTGCATCTCTTCCACTTTCCATCATTTTTATAACTCTCACTCTCTCTTTCCTTACATTCTCTCTCTCTCTCTCTCTCTCTCTCTCTCTCTCTCTCTCTCTCTCTCTTTCTCTCTCTCTCTCATTTTGGGATTAAGAGGATAGAGGATAAATGATCAGCTGAAGATTGTGAGTGTTTTGCCTGCCGGTGAGCATTGGGCAAACTGCCCAAGCAATTAAAGCTTGATGTAACGGGTCTGTCTGCAACAGGAAATAAACAAACGCTATGAAATCTTTGATTAAACACTGATCTGCCCTTTGGGGCTTCAAAGCACCACTGTAAGCACAGAGCACCGGCGAGTTCTCTTGTGGCAGAACAAACAGGAAGTTTATGTGGAATTTTCCCCAGTGTGTAATGTTTTGCGTGTGCGTGGAAGAGACAAGCTGGGGTTCTTTCCTCATGCACATGTGTATGTCTGACCCTATTAGATTATGTGGCTCTCTCTCACACACAAGCTTTTAAATAATTGTTAAGCTCCAGCGCAGTTGGGAGCACTTTAGAAGCTCTTTCTCCTACAACATTTAAGGCTTTGGCAACAGTTCTGCTGGCCTGTTTGAATGCTCTTGTGTGGGAGAGTGCAGGATGAATGAATCTGTCTCACATCCTGAACTCCCAAATGACTGATATCCGCCACAATCCGTTCTGATAATGAGTTCGATGAGGCGTGATCAGGCTGACAAGGCAGAGTTCAATCTTGCACCATTCAGGACATAGGGTTATTCATATGTATGCTGTTTTTATGTAAGGAGCTATATATAATAAGAATTTTCTAAACCTAATTCTCAGTAACCACAAAGAAATTGTGAAACTATTTCGAAAGAGGCGCATACAGTAGTTTTTACATCTTAAAAAAGTTCAAAAGGTCTATGAGATGATATTACTGATTTCTCAATAGGATTTTCTGTGGACTTTTATTACTTGCCTCTTGAGACTTTTGCAGGCTTCATTCTTTTTTTTGTAGCATCTTTATGTCTGTGTTTCCTCCGTTTCTGAATGATGATGGACTCTGAAAAAAGTCCATGATATATTTTTATCATCTTCTTCAGCTCTGTAAAAATGTCAGTATGTTTTGTTCTAGGTCTTGTGAGAGCTGATTATCTGATTCACACTGACTTTTACCCCAACTGCTTGCAGCAACCTCTGTGAGAGTTTGAGCCTGTTTAAATGGTTCAGGCCTTAAATGAGACTGAACGGTGTAAATACATGTTGAGTGTTTTAAGTCATTTGGCATCTAAATGAGGCACATTGAAATAAATTAACTAGAGTAGGTACCTGAAACTACCAACCAGAAAGGTTGGAATCAGAATCCTGCAAGGGGCCTGAAGGTATGATTATTTAGTTTTTTGCTTAAAGATTGTACAAGGCTGATGAGATGTTTAGGAGTGCAGAATTACCTTGCAGGGAACTACCAGTGTTCCAATGCTAGCAGGATATTTCCAGTGCATTACACCTGTTGCAATATCATAAGTTCTCACTAGAGCATCATTATTGCGTCTGTGTTTAGCACTTGGGTCATGAACGTCAGGACAGAGTGCTTCATCTCTTCCTAGCACTAGCAATGTGTTACACAATCCATCACATCATCAACAAGTCAACAAGCCCTGAATAAAATCCTTGCATTGTGAAGAAGTGAATTTGTAAAGGAACAGTGCTGCGGGTTCCATAGAACTATCCATTTCTACTCTGGTGCAAAATACTTTAAGAGTGGCTGCCATAGCATCTGCAAGCTAGCACTGGCCAACCCATTTCCAGACAATCCTGAGCCCAGAGCATAAAAACTGAAAGATCGTTATCAGACTAGATGAATCGCCCAGACACAGCTGAAGATGTAACATCCTCGTGCTCCTCTGATGAGGAACAGAAAGGATGACCAGTCATTGGGCTATATAGAGGGCTCTCTTCGAGACAAGGGATGTTTGAGCCAGATGGTCAATACCAATACACTAAGCACATAGCTGGTACCCATCTTTGACTTATGGGGGGTTCAGGTACCAGCTGCACAAGTGCGAGTATATCATCATGAAAAAAACAGGAGAAAACTGATTCCAGATCCCATAGATGAGTGTTAGTGGGAATTCAGCAGAAAACCTTGCAGACTCAGCCGTGAGTAACTCATCATGGTGAGGGAAAATGACTCAACCTTGCTAGCTGCACGTAGCCACAGGTCTGCTGGTTGGCTAGACAGAAACTGATGTTGAATACTCTAATGAGAGGCTAGCGTGGATAATTAGGGAAAGCCGACTTGAAACTAAGTGAGGTCATGGGAGTGGACAGGTTTTTCTCTGATGCAGTTAGGAGACAGAAAGAAAGGCCGCGTTCATTAACATAATAACAAAACAAAAATTTTAACTGTAGGAGTCGGCAGGATTGGTCAAACTTCCTTCAGGAGTCGATGGGATTGGGATTAAAAAAGTATAGTTATGTGTATATCTCAAGGACAAGGTACTTGCAGCTCTGCAAAGCTAGCTGCTAACCAAATAGCTCTGTTGCATGAACACGTGGTCTGATGTGTGTATGAACCAAGAAGAAGAACAGGTCAGATGACTGTATGACAGCAATGTTTATTGCCAATAAGTGTCTTACTTCACTCTGTGACTTTGTTGAAAGGTCTCGGGAAACACACTGGCCAGTCGTCAGGTGGTTCTCACCTCCTCTGGTGGTCAGGAAGTGTGAAATAGAGCTAAATGAATAGAAACCAAATGACTACAACATCCATTTGAAATGGTCTCGGACGGTGATGTTACCTGATGATTCTGTGTTAGCGCTCATGGGGATTTTTTGGCCTATCGATTGCCGTAGCTCATGGAGGAAACTTTGGTTAAGTCTCAGTGATCAAGCAATAAAACTATAAGCGCAGACAAAAAAATCATTTTTAACATGAGCAAATTACTCAAATAGTCCCGTGTGGCCAGGATGCTGTTTAAAAAATAAATAAAATGAGATAGTTATGTAAATGATATTGCATTTTTTTTTCCTTTACTGTTATGACAGGTTGGTTCAAAATCAACAAATTGCTAAGAAGTGTTCGATGATAGGTTTACTAAAATGGAGTGAGCGTTCTTTCCCCCCCCACACAATCCCTCGTGGCAGCATGCCTAGGAAGATAATTTGTTATTATTAGCAAAACCAGAATTGTGTTTTAGTGATGTTTTCATGTCACATAAAACCTGGAATTGCCTTTGGGGCTGAGGTTGCAATAAAGATAAATTAGAAATAGATTGCAGAAACTGTTTCCATCCATAACTGTGACTTTTTATTTCATTCTATACTGTTTCAGAGAGTCTTCAGTGGTCGAAGTGGAGTCTCTCTCTTTCTCTCTCTCTATTTTACTCTCTCTCTCTCGCTGCAGTGGATGATCCCACTTTTCCTGTGGGCTCTGTCAGGCCTGACTTTGCTCCAGCTGTTTGTCACATTAATCAACCTCCCTGGAGTGCACACGTACACACACAAACACACACAGGTGTGTTTCCGCTGCTGCGTCACATATGCACGCACACACACCAGTTCTCCCAGTGCTCCTACTTACACATTGCCTAAATCCCAATGCAGCCGACTTCCTATTGAGCACGATATAAAATACACCCTATGTAACGTAATGAGTACTTTGAGATTCAGCCTGTAACACTAACATTGACGATGAATCACAGTTTTTTGCCTTCTATCTCTATATATATGCCACTTGACCAAAGCAGTCAACAAGGAGCCTTCGTTAGGCATAGGGGGAAGGAGGAGGAGGAGGAAGAGGTTCCTCTATGGTCACGTGATTGTGCTCTAGGACGCTGGAGGACACTGGGAAGGACTGCGAGCGAGTGCGCCCATCTGGGGAGCAGGGATAAAAATACTGCGCTGACAAGCCAATTAATCAGCTTTCAGAACGCTGCAGTGCAGGGCGGAGCATCCTCATAAGGGCATCATGGTGCGGTCTCTTTAAAACATAGGCTGCATCCTAATCCATGTACCAAATACTGTGTCAACGTACAGTAATGTACTATATATTTAAATATATTTAATAGGAACTGTTAATTTATTTTTTATACAGCACTGGTTAATTCCAGTTGTGGGGTGGGTTAATTCCAGTTTTCTAACACCATTACCTCTCATTCTCCCTTATTCATCACAGTTCTGCCCTTTTAGTGGAGAAAATTTGATGCACAAAGCAAAATAAGGAAGTGTGGGGTGGCTATAAGCAATTCTGTCACTAGAATTAATCACCTGCTCAGATTGAGGCCGAACAGCAGAAGGGAGAGGAGGAGAAACGTCCTGCTAAAAAAAAAATAATAATAAATAAACCCAGGCTGTGTTTGAATCTGGAAAATGATACCAGTGAGAAGCTACTGAGAGAGAATTGTTTTGTTTTTGTTTTTTTAAGTGTTTCTCTGCTGTATTGGATGCAAGTCAGACCCAAGGCTAAAACGACTCAGAAATGAGTGTGATTCCAACTCCTGAAATGTAGAGACTTGCAAAGACGCATGAAAACAGAAACGTTGATGGTGCATGTTATTAGCAGAGAAAAGCCGGTGTAAGATATTACAGCGGATTATTTTGGTTTAAAATGTTGTTAGCTATAACATATTAATTAGCCATTATCGCTTCCAGGTCAGCATGAATGTTTAGAACTGCATATAAACCAGATAGCAGATGTTGGGAATTGGGATTTAGGGTTGTATACAATTCTCTGACCATGTTTCACTTCACGTATCACTATAAAATTACTTCTGCTTTACTCAACGTCACTTTATTTCACTGAAATTCAACTTCAGGACAAATTAACGTAATAACTTATCATAGGTTTTATATAAAGCTTGTGGGTAAAAACAGGCCTTCAATAGGAAATAATGGAATACTGGATGAATGCCAATGTATTCTTTCTTAATGTTATCAATATTTGGAAAACACATCTATATTAACCTAATAATTAATACAGAAGAATAGTTCTGTTAACCTCATTTTGTTTTCAAAGTCTACGTTATTGGTGTTAACTGATAGTAGATAATAATGCGTAAACAATTTTAAAAAAAACCTTAGTTGATGGCTTTTCAAACACTCATTTGACGCTTGGTTTGATCTCCAACCAAAATCTAACACACCAGAACTTATTAAGACAATGATTAGATGATCAGGTGGGCACGATTATGGAGTCTTCAGGAAGGTAGATCTCCAGGAACAGGGTTGGTGACCATTGCTTGAAAGTAATGTTTGCTTTTGCTTTTGAATCACACTCATTTGTCCATTCACATTTCATTCATTTCTAAGGTGTTTTTGTTTGTGTTCACTCGCTCACATTCCCTCCTTGTTGCAAATCAAAATTGAGTATCCTAAATGACGCAGTTGAAATAAATTGGTCTGTTTCTTGTGGTAATAAAAAGTAATTCCTCGGTACAGTGTTTAAACGGCTTATTTTGTGGAGAATAATCATATCAGGGTGAATTAAATCATCATATTTTGTGGAACTGGATCAATATTGTTTATTATAGAATATTGCAAACAGAAATGCGAGTAGGAGTCACATGGACATCTCCATTGTAGGCTAACAGGCTAACATTAGTCACAGCTGTCAACTGTCTGTATCCTGGTTGAAAACATGCCTTGGAAGGTCATGAGTCCAAAAATATTCCTTTTTGAGGACGTAGAAAAACGCTGGCTCTAAAGACACTGACTCATTAGAGAGCGAGGCAGCAGGCAGCCTCCGGTTTCAAACGCACCCACTGTTTGCAGGGCTGATGCCGTCTCGACAGATTCGCTGTCACCGGTGCTCCCTGAAGCCGGGGAAATAAATTAGAGGGGGTTCCGCTCTGCTGACTGTTACTGCTCTCACTCCCTGGGAAGCTTTCATGGCACTTTTCTTTTCCTTAATGGACAATTTGTGGCGCTGCCCTTCAAGTGCAGATCACATGCAGGTGAATCCACAGGTCACAACAATAAAACGAATCACTACAGCAGCTATAAAGTTGGCCATGACCACAACTGTAAAAGCAGAGATTTAATAGCAGAAATAATGTGTGTTCCTTAGACAAACATTACTGAAGGTATATGACAGCAGTGTATATTTATATGTGTTTTAACCTTTATTGAAATTGAGGGGTTTTTTTTTGTTTTTTTACATTGGAACATTGTGCAAGGCTGCTGTGTGTGTCATAGGAAGCCTCGAGCTATGAGTGGTGGTCAAGGACACAATTCAAAGCCAAGAGCTAAATGGGATTTGTCAAGGACAGAACAAAACACTGTGCTCGAGTCCACAGCTCTCTAGGCACTGATCAACCACGTGCCTGTTAAGACTGTACATCGCTACTGAAATTATTGTATATGATTACATATGAGACATGTAAGGAATAAAACACTCGGGATGTGCTGTTGTGTGATGAGGCCCGATGCAAAGCAGAGTAACTGTTAACTGTAACCATCCCAAAGATGATTATTTTCCTATAACAGCACGCTCCAAAGTGTTTTTTTCCCCCTGTTATACCACAGCAATTTGCCTCTATTTGCATTTTTTTTTTTTTAATTAAAGAACGACATGCCATACATTTTATCTATTTATGCTTACATTCCACATGTTGTGGAATGTCTATGAAACAATTAAGTTCCCTGTTATGACTCGTTTTTTCCTCACCAACCTCTCATCTGTTCTTTCTCTTGAAGTTAATAAGACAAAAAAATACATCTTGTCATGTTACCAAGAAAATGCAAAAAAAAAAAAAAAAAAAAAAAAAGAAGAAGAAGAAAAACTCTCCGGTCTGAATAGTTTCCTGTCAGGAAACTTACAAATTATTTTAAAAAATCAGTGTGTTGCTCAATTCCTAGAGCAGCAAGTGTTGCTTCAGCTTGTTCGATGCCTTTATCATGGCTCTAGTCCTCTCTCTGATGTCAGCCCTGTAATTGGTTGGTTGCCCTACTGTGTTCACCTGTTCTGTGTTAAGTCCAAGTAATAGTTTGTCTATTTGTCTTGTCAATTGTTCCATGTTTAGTTTTTTTTTTTTTCTCCATTTCTCGTGTTTTCTAGGTTTCTGTCTCGTGCCTGTAGTCTCACTGCTAGATATTAGATTATCCTAGGGTAACTTTGCCTGCCTGTGTTTTGACCCACGCTATGGTCATTGACGATGATTTCAGCATTTTCCAAAATAAAGCCCATGCTGAATTTACGCACTTGTGTCCTACATCATTCTTTAGCATCACCGATGCATGAGACTCAGAAAGATATCCTTACAGGAAACTTCACCATATCAGTAGGCATATTAGAACGCATGCACATTAATATAAACCTTGCAGCCAGAACTACTAGCAGAGGTGCTGTTATAAGAAATGAATCAACAACTTTTGACCAATCAGAATCAAGAATTCAACAGCACTGTAGTATCAACATGTTTATTAGATGTGTATGTATTGTACCTTATTAACATGTGTACTCGTGGTTGCTCTAATAAATCCGAATCCTCCTGGGACTTGATCGAGCATTGTGCTGGTTCCTGAAACACCATCACCTCCAGTAAATATGATAATAAGCAGTCGTCTAAGGAAATCTAAATTTATGTTTATCCCTCGCATTAGTGGGTTCTGTGTGTCATACTTGTCAAGCCCAAGGCCCAGAGGCAGGATCCAGCTCACAAAGCATTTTAATTTGCTCTCGTAATGATTTATGTTTCCATCTGAATGTGGCCCACGGCTGCCTTCACTTCAATTCCCAAAAAGCAGTCAGGTCACCAGCATTCTATGCTGTACACCCACCGGTTGAAGACAAACCTAAAGACAAACCTCTCGACCAAGTATATTCGGTTTATGCTGCAAATGGTGGTGCAATATTGTATTTTTTTTTAACAGATCGGATGTAAATCTATGTAAATTTCATGCAATAACTATAGCAGTAAAATGAGATTAGACATTATGTGCTTAAATGAACACAGCAGCACTGGTTTTGTTATTATTCATAAAATCACAATTACTGGGTCTCACTGCAATAATTTTGCTGGTGTCTTTTTGAGTATACTTATTAGCCTGCTACAAATATAACAAATATAAACTAATTACAACCTCGTCTCTATTTTTTTTTCTCCGTTAGCAGCCTTTTAGCCGCTGCATTAATTTTGTTTCGTGTCCCGTAGCAGTTGGTGTCCTCTGCTCACTCTCATGCATGGATCTGGGCTGGAAACTGGCCAGGCCTTGTTCCAGCACTAATTGCACACGGAGCGTTTGAGTAATTAGGCAATTGGAGTAAGCACTAGTTTTAAATAAGGTAAAGGATCTAATCCTCGCCACCAGGCAGCCAGACTCCGATAGACGATTGGCAGGAGCTGCTATTTCTCAGCGCACTTCCCTGGACTGGACTTCCTCTAGAGGTTTGGGACAGAGAACGGATTGCTTTGATTGATGTTCGGTTTCCTGCAGAGCTTGTTATCAGGTATCAGGCTGATTTCATTGTTTTAATAGCAAATGTGATACACACTTGTGTAAACAGATCATTGTGTACTGATATCTCACACAGTTCAGTCTGTGAGCCTAAGGTGTTGGTGCTAATTATTCTGTAGATTTTTTTTTTGTTGTTGAAAAAGTAACGACGATTACTTTTCAGAATACCAATCCAAAGTCTGTTGGACATGATTCAAGGCTGATGTAATTACACTGAGTTTGAACGCACCAGTGGAAACGAGATACAGGACTTACCACTGATTGGCAGCTGGAAAAAATGTTTGTTTATTGTGTGTGTCTTAAAGACATACAGTAAATAAGTTTCCACATCTGCATTTCTGTAAAGCTGATTTGTGACAATGTCTTTTTTTCATAACCTCTACTTCCAGTCCCCTCTGAAACTACCGGAACGGCAAAGTCATTTGTTTTGTTTTTGCTATACAGTGAAGACATTTGGGTTTGAGATACAAACATGAGACGATATGTCAGAATTCCAGCTTTAATTTCCTGATATTTACATCTAGATGTCTTAACCAACTTAGAACATGGCACCTTTTGTTTGAAGCAACATATTTTTCAAGTTATCAAAAAATATTGGAACACGTGACTGACAGGTGTTTCTTGTTGCCCAGGTGTGCCCTGTTAGATTGATTGTTTTTAGACAATTAATAGCTCTGAATGTCTACACTTGCTTTGAGCCCTGGGCTTCGACCTGTGAAGGCTGCATTTGTTGTTAAAAAAGGATAAGCCAACATGAAGACCAGAGAGCTGTCTACGGGATAAAAACGAGTCATTTTGAAGCTGAGAAAAGAGGAAACCTGATCAGAACCATTGCACAAGCACCGGGCATAGCCAATACAACAATTTGGAATGTCCTGAAAAAGTAAGAAACCATTAGTGTGCTAACAAACAGATACTGAACAGGTCAAAACAAACAAGAAATGAAAGAAGCTGCAGTACAAGTGTTTTAATTAGACATTACAGATCTTACTCGCGCTACACTCTGTATCAGCGTGGCTACACCGCGTGTGATCAGCGACACGGCCTCGTTACTAACAGATCATTTCCGTTATAATAAACTACAGAATTTATACTGCAAGCACGCAAATACAGCATATAATCACAATAAACTTAAGTTAAACTAAACCTTTTAAGCAGCTTGCACCAGTTTCCCCTGCCCCTTACACACAGTGGAGCATTTTGGATATAAGCATGAGTTTGTCCTCGTGCATCAGTTTGCTTTCCACAATGTTTAAAATGCCCCACTGCCTTAGAGGACTTGGAGGTTACGCACTTTCTTCCTCAGTCACGTGACGATTTCGCCTCCATCTGATGGAGACTGAGGTCATGTTTGGAATAAAAGGTAACACTGACAGAAAGTAAACTGAAGAAAGTCATTATCTGTGACTCAGGTGTATGCTAATGCTAGCGTGCGTATGACGTCATGCGCCGTCGCCTAAGAAG
Source organism: Stegophilus panzeri (assembly GCA_024331685.1). Lineage (NCBI taxonomy): Eukaryota > Metazoa > Chordata > Actinopteri > Siluriformes > Trichomycteridae > Stegophilus > Stegophilus panzeri. The sequence goes on along the minus strand of JANDJT010000141.1, from coordinate 9,975,813 downwards.
CGGCTTATACTTCCGGTTAGTAAAAAAACCACTAGTGTTATATTTGAGATGATATTACCTTTCTAAAATCCACACACTAGACACTAGTGCACAGTGTAAGTGTACAGTACTTCATTTGGGACACAACTTTAGTATTTACTCTCTGAAGCGTGTTTTCGGAACAGAAGTAATGGAATGAGTCAATCTCCCCCGTGCCGCGCGCAGACCAACTAATCCATAATGAGATTCGTTCACAACGATTTTCATAATCGATTATTATCGATTTTATCGATTAGTTGTTGCAGCTCTAATAGAAACAGTAACATCTTAGAGCAAATACAATAACAAAAATCTGTAATGTGCCAATCAGAATGGAGCATCGAACAGCACTGTGCTTTAAATATGACTAAATGTATTTATGATTTGATATCCATTTCATGCAGCATGAGGAACGGAAAAAAAAACCCCACACCTTTAAACCTTTTGAAAATCCAAAATCACTCTGATGCACACTCCTAGCCAGCACTTGACATGCATGCTAAGAGCTAATTATGAATTATGGGGATTTATTTACCTGGAAAAGCTATTACCCTCTTAACACCTTCAATCTTCCTCATCAGTGCATTTAGTTAAGTGTGTGGCTGGGGGAGGGAGGAGGAGGAGGTGAGGGCTCCATGAGGCGTGACTGCTCCAGGTACCCGGGCCAGGAGCCTCCTGACAGGGCCATTAACTCTGATCCAGCAGCCTAGCCACCGCTGCTGAGGTGAGAGGAATAGGAAAGAGAGAGAAAGAAAGAGAGAGAGAGAGAGTTTGGGAAAATTTAGCCGGCTGTAGTGGTTTCACTCCTGGACCTGACTGATTCCTTCCCTGACAGAACAGGCCTGTCAGAAGCCCTTTGGCACTGGCGGTGATGCTGAGACGATCAATTTCCCATGGAAGCTGTAGGTGCCAAACCTCAGCACCACTTAGCGCTTGTGTGCGGATGAACGACGTCTCACCTGTAACCTTGATGTCATAGTGGGAGTGAAGGCTCACTGCAGAGAAAAGACGAGGACATGACACAGAGAGGCTTCAATTTGTAGCCAATAACAGAGCACTGCTATAGCCTGGATTATTCTGAGATGTGTGTCTGTGGGGTGGGGTGGGGTGGGGTGGGGTGGGGGGGTTTGTCAGTGTGAACACCTCCACCATATCACTCTTGTGTGTGAGTGTGTGAGACAGAACAAGGTGAGAATACCATAGCATGCAGATGCAAAATTAAACCACCTTCTTCTTTCTTTTTTCTTTTTTTTTTTTGGTTTCTCTTCCAATGTGTCTATCAATCCCTCTTGTTTACATGACCAGGCTGGTCCTTCTCTTCGAGACCCAAGTGTTTAATAAGGAATTGGGCCCATAGTTTGTAAAACACCTTTAAGTTGATCATTTTCCAAAAGCATTCTTTTTAAAAGTGTTTCATTCCTCTTTTACTACAGCAAAAACAGTACTTTTTATCTGTTTATAGCTACATGCAATGTTGTGGATCATCCGTGAAACAAGTTCCTGTTATCACGTATACTATAGCAGCTATAAACAGTCATTCCCTCACCAGCCTCTCTTTTTTTCACCTCTATTGAAGTTAATAAGACAAAAAAAAAACCAAAAAAAACTGATCCGAATGTCACGTTAGGAACCAGAAAGAACAAAGTCTTTCCTGTAGTGGAGAATGCCCTGACTGTTGTAAAGCCCTGAGCCTGTTGACTCCTCCCATAAATATTGAATAAACATCTCCTCACAGAAAATTTCACCACATCACATTGCTAAACAAGTCACTATCCATAAGCTGTTACTATGGGAAATTAATAATACCTTCTGACCAATCAGAATCGAGAATTTAACTGTGCTGTGTTTTTTGCAGTTTGGAAGTAAACTTGTGTTGGAGTGCTTCTATCTCATCTATTTTTATACTAATAAGTACTAATGCAATTCGGTCCATAAATAAGCTTTTAGATAAGTTATTCTTTCACTTTCCAAAATAACATCTGTCTTCCGCGGAGGAAGACTCTAAATCCAAACGTGTGAGGTTGTGTGTGTGTGTGTGTGTGAGAGAGAGAGAGAGAGAGTCTGGTAAGATGTGAAAGCATCTGATGGAGCATGCAACTTTGTAGATAGAAACAGTCTCACACACAAACACACACAGAGCATTTAGTTAGACCCTTCTGATTGCATTTGATCTCACACACACAGTTGAGGATTTGTCAGATGAAAGGCTGATGCACTACAGGGCTACTCTCTTTTCTTTATCTAGACCCAAATCTCCTCTCCAAAATGCCTCAGTAAATATTTGATGCCTTCTGAAAAAGGCTTTTTTTTTTTTCTTCTAAAGGAAGCGGTTTGTGTGTTAGAGAATGAGACTGAAAGAGAGAGAGAGTGAGAGAGAGAGAGAGGGAGAGAGGGAGGCCAGGTTACATCCTTTAGGCCGAGCAATCCAAGCTAAAAGCTAAGCGCTAAGCGCTAAAAAAGACATACAAAAAAAAAAAAAAAAAAAAAAACAGGGCTATGAATTGAGGATCAGGGCCAGAGCACATGAACATTCACAAAGGGTGTTTATTTTCTGCCGCACTCCCTGGCTGACATTCACAAACAGCTACAGCATGGCATATGTAGCACCATCTCTCCATGCTCTCTCTCTCTCTCTCTCTCTCTCTCTCTCTCTCTCTCTCTCTCTCTCTCTCTCTCTCTCTCAAAAGTGTTTTTTCACTCCTACATGCTCTCTCAAAGATAAGCCAATATGTACTGCAAAGTTATTTTAAATGTATACACATTACTTGATGGACATCTCACACACACAAATACTGAACAGACTATCCCCCACTGTTGCCATAACACACACACGTATTCATATTATCCCATATCCTAATAAATGACAACTTGTGGGAGCTCTAATAAGAAATGAGCAGCATTTCTCCACAGCACACCAACAATCCCATGAGAATAAATCATATATACTCCACGATTTTCACCCTGTGTAGAGCGGACAAGAATCTCGACACGTTCCCATGTCCTGAGAAAACCTGTTTACTCAAAGCTCAATTATAACGGCCGTAGTTAAAGGCATTAAAGAACAAGAAACTGCCTGATAGTTCAAATCAGACTAATACAACAAAAACGGCATGCTAGTGATGTATAGTTAAAGGAAAAGGAAAACCGTCCACCATCAATGTTTGAAGAAATACTTTAAGGTGTATGCAAATGAAGGCTGGACACGCAGTGTGTAGAGTGACGTCACGCCGCACATCGTGTCAAGACCTCATTTTAATTCCATTTTACCAAACATTTTAATTCACACCAGTCACATTAGACACACATCAAATCCCAGCCTGCATGCTGCACTACTCTTGTTTTATCCTTCAGACTATATCTATTGTTTATCTATCTATTGTTTCACTCACGCACATGAGTGAAGCACAAACTAGATAGTCGTATAAATCTCCGGAGATATTCATTGAAATCTCAAAACCACAATTTGTAAATGCTGCACATTTTATTTAAAATTACAATCTACAAAGACGTCATGGTGGTGCAACCTGTAGCTGCGTAGCTACAAATATTGTTCACGCTGTTTTGTTTTTACACATTTTACACCAACATGGTGAAACAAATATACCAGTTTTTTTTTACTTTCACGCCGTCTCATTCTTAGAATTGTCACGTTATGGATGTAATGGAGGTTATGATGGATGCAAGCGCAGATAAGAGCTTTTAATAAAGAGAGGCAGGTAAACAAATCCAAACCATGAGACAATAGCATGGTCAAACGTTTGGTATGGTGATAACACTCAATACTTCGCAAAGTTATTGTGTTCAAACAGTCTCTTTATATTGTAGCTGTGAGTGCTGTGAATTTGATGCAGGTGTGCGTGATTAGAATGAATAGAGTGAGTGTTCAGGGAATTGCAGTCCATGGCGGCCATGTTTGTAGGCCGCAGTGCAGGATGGGAAATGTAGTCACTGGTTTGCTGTGATATGACAAGAATCTGCTCAATCCTATATGATTTATTAGCCTACAATTGATATGTGACCAACTTTGTTCAGAATCTGGGGTAGGCTTACTGTTTATTCATGAATAATTTCAATTTATTAATTTCAATAATAATTTCAAGTATCAGAGTTACAGGCAAATCACCCAGGTAAGCCTATTAAATCATTTACACATCAATGAAACCATTCGATTGTAATCAATTATAGTCAGTTATCAACTTTTTACTGGATGGTCTCGTATTTTTAAAGGACTTCGCTAGTGCTTTTCAAACACTTTATCACTAGCTCATGTATGATTACAACTGACAATGATTTCATCAATTTCTGGTTATTCCTATTGTTTTGTCCAAAAACTATTTGAAATGTCGACTCGTTGGACCACAAAACACGATTCCACTGTGCTACTGTCCACCTCAGATGAGACCGAGCCCAGAGAAGTCGGTGACGCTTCTGGACAGTGTTGATGTAGGGCTTCTGCTTTGCATAGTAACTTGCATCTGTGGATGCAGCGGCGAATGGTGTTGAGTAACGAAGGTTTACCAAAGTATTCCCGAGCCCATGTCAGGATCTCCATTACAGACTCATGACGGTTTTTAAGACAGTGACAT
>JANDJT010000141.1:9948083-9958731 GCA_024331685.1 Stegophilus panzeri | reverse complement strand
CATTTGGTTGCTTTTTTTTTTTTGCATAAGACTGTAATGTCCCATCCAGCATGTAATCTCAACTCCTTCTTGGAATAGGCTCGGGATTCACCACAGCCCCATCCCTGATAAAGGACTTAAAAGTTTTGTAGTAAGAAAAACACTTTTCAGGGGGCACGGTGGCTTTGTGGTTAGTGTACTTGCCTAGCACCTCCATGGTTGTGGGTGCAGATCCACCTTGTGCCCTGTGTGTTCAGAGTTTGCATGTTCTCCCTGTGCTTGAGGGTTTCCTCCAGGAACTCTGGTTTCCTCCCCCAGTTCAAAGACATGCGTTATAGGCTGATTGTGATTGTGCCCTTTGATGGGCTGGCACCCTGTCCAGGGTGTCCCGCCTTGTGCCCAGAGGTCCCTGGGATAGGCGTCAGGCTCCCCATGACCTTGTGTAGGATAATTGGTACAGGAAATGGTTGGATGGAGAAACACTTTTCTTCATGTGCACTGATAAAATGTCGCCACACTGTATTCCTATTACAATGGAATAAATACATTCACACGTACAGACAATAAACAGACTCAAACACACCGCTATAGAATAAGAACAAACACACACACTGAGAAGAAGCGGACTCTTTTCCCGGGTGCAGTGAGGTGGTACAGCACCCTGTGTGTGTGTTTATTGAACAGAGCTTAGCTGGAGGCAGATGTCTGTGGGATTGCTGTGTCTCCTGCATGGCACTTTGACACACAGCGAATGCAGAGAGGCTCAGAGACACACAGATGGTGGAAATCTGAGGCGGTTTGATCAGGCACCGCGGCAGGTAGCAACGCTACAGGTGCTGCAAGCACATGGGGAGAGATTTGTCCTTTGTCTCGTTCTCTCTCTCTCTCGCTGTCTCTCTCTCTCAATTACTTGTTTTCTTTTCAACTCGGTTTGCTTGTCCTGATTAAAGAAAGAAACAAAAGTTCTCACTCTTCCTTTCTTGCTCTCCTTCCATCTTTTCTCTTTCGCTTGTGAGTACTTGAGGTTGCCTTGCCTTCTGCTGTCGCTCCTCATCCAGATTCCATTTCACACCCACAGCTGGAAAACAAGCCCAACAGGCAAGTCTGAGTTAAGATTCTCATTTCCCTAGTTCTCTGCCATATGAGGTCGTAGGAGTGTGACCGGCTCAGCCGGAGCGTGGCGTCCTAGTCACAGCCCTGCAGTCTGTGCATTAAAAAGGTGAGTAAACAGCCAGCTCTCAGACATGCGCTTGATCAATGCAGATGGACGAGAGTGTGATCGATCCAGGCCGTGCAACTTACATCCATTATGGAACTTAGAACTTGACTTGTAGATGACCTGAGATGGCTCGAGCGTACACAATATCATCTGATAGTGGTAAGAATAGATAGAACTGAAATGACCTAAGCCCTTGAGCCCTAGGTTAATATCTAAAACTTGTGCAAAAATGAAAGCCAGTCTATATCATAACACAACCAACTAAAAGTTCTCAAGCACAGTTTTTCCTCTCAGACATTCGAGGTCACTGTTATACCCCCAGCAGCGTAGATAAAATACACCTACGGTTTTAACAGTTCTGAGGAAGACACATCAACTGGCTGTGACCTGCCAGAGTGAAAGATTTTTAAATGGATATATACAGTATATACAGACAGCAAGTGCTAACAACAAACCAGGCAGCAGAACCAGCAATTTTGTTTAAATCTATTTTTAGCGCTAATATTCATAGCTGTTTGATATTTGACTATCATTGTCAAGTCCAAGACCAAAGCTAGCCAAAATTGAGTCAAGATCTAAGTCCAGTCTTAAAGTCAAGGCCTTAATGAGTCTAAATTAGGCAAGATTGAGACTGAAAAACATCAAATCCTATTCAACTAGTTGGACGATTAGGTTTTCTACAGGAAGGAATTACTTCTTGTCAAAAGAAAAGACAAGATGAAATTGTCTTTTAACAAAATCTCAGTTGAGATCATATTTAACAAGACCAATGACAAAGACAGAGACAAGTCAAGTACAAAAATTAATATGTCTGAGACAAGTCCAAGTCGATACAGAAAACATCTTGAGACCGTACTAGAGTCCTATAGCCCCATTTACTCCTGCTCATTTCTTGAACCTTGTATTGTATTTTGATAAGATTTTAACCACCATAATCAATTTTTTTTTAATGTTGTGCTATTCCATTATAGATTTGCTAAATTCCATTTTTTTATTTAAATTTCTTCCACCCCATTGGTATATTGTTTATTAGTTGGTCTTATTTCTCTATCACAAGAGATTGACTAGCACTGATGCTGTAAAGAAAATGGTGAAATATCATCTTGTTGGCCGGATGGCTGTATTGAGGGGTCATTTCAGATCAACATCAGGCTCATCTCTATAAGTCCATTATATAAGCTCATCTCTATAAGTCCATTATATGCTCATCATGAGTTAACTGGTGTAACTCAACACATCCTATACCTGTACACAAGCAAATAAATCAGGTTTTATAGTGACATGGGATGTGTTAGAGGGGAAGTGCCTGCACTGCTTTTCTTCACAGCTCCTTTTGAAACTGCATGTGCGAATCTCTTGAGCTGCGCCTTTGGGCCAGGTCTTGGAGATAAATCCTGCCTTTGATTTGGGTTGTGAGCAGTGAGGGCACTGTACCTGTTTGATCCTGGTAGCTGCACAGTTTGAGACAAGGTCCTTCCCCTCCAGCTGACAGAATCTGTATCAAAGCCACCACGCAGGAGCCGAGGGTCTCCGGGTAGCTGGTGAAGCGGATGCTGTCTTCTCCGGACCTGCTGAGTGGCACTTGTCCACGTATTAAATTGACTTGTTGTCAGCAAATTATTGTGTTGCACTGGTGTATTTTGCTGTGGCAACTTTGAAGCCACTGAATGTTTGAAACACTCTCTCTCTCTCTGTGAAGTTCTGCTTCTAATGTAACATTTCAGCATGCATTAAATCTGCTCCTCTGTGATCTTTACACATGTGACAGGTGATACCAAGGTGTTTAGCAACTGCTTCCCATTCCCCAAAGTAGATGTGGTCAGTGATATAAATGATGATCCAGTAGCAAAATGGCAGCAAACAAAGGCTTAAGAGAATTAACAGAATTTCCTACAGATGAGGTGTTACAAAACAGGACTCAGGACAGGAAGTAAGCGCAGGAGTAAAGTCTTTATTTACACTTAAGGCAGGAAACACTCTTCCAACTAAGGCAGGAAACACCACTCTTCTAACTAAGGCAGGAAACACTCTTCTAACTATGGCATGAAACTAGGAACAGGAAACTAGACAGAGCATGGACACATTACCGCCTGGCACCATTATACATTCCGTCTTTCCTTCAATCTGTCATTACTCTACACTAATACTGCCCGTCGTGTGCAGCAACGCGAGGGGTTTAAATAACCAGACCCAATTACCTTAACACTTCACAACACACCCTCGCACCTCCGCCAATAACTGAACCGGGCAGGGACAGAACAGGAACCAAAACAAGTGCACATGTCCATTGTAAACAAAGTCTTAGCGTCCATGCGCACTTCAAGCACGTGCACGCACTCTCCGGCTGCTCGTGCACGTCATCGCCGCAGCGCCATCTGCCGGCGAGATCGTGACATGAGGAGCCCACTCTTCGTGCATCACTTAACAATGCAAGAGAAGATGCTACACGCCAGATTTACTAATCATAATAAACAAATAATGAATTCAGTTTGATTCATTGAGCATATATGTCAACTTGATTAGTAGAACTGGATTGTTATGTCTTAGATATGTTGTCTGACATATACTGTCTGAGATAACTTTCTAAGATAAGTAAGATAACTGTCTGAGATCCCTGTGATAACTGTGGTGGCTGTGGCTCAGGTGGTAGAGTGGGTTGCCTGCTAATTGTAGGGTTGATGGTTCGATTCCTGGCCCATGTGACTCCATATGCTGAAGTGTCCTTGGGTAAAACACTGAATCCCAAGTTGCTCCCTCCTGTGATAACTGAGAATTGTCTGAGATAACTGTCTAAAATATCTATGATTGTCTGAGATACCTGAGGTAACTGTGTCTGAGATAACTGTCTGAAATACCTGAGATAACTGTCTGAAATAACTGCCTTTATGCACTGAGATTGGATGGGATTCCTTGAATATTTTATTATATTATGCACTGTAGAAGGTGAAATGCCCAAAATCCTACCAATTTGGGGAACGTTGTTCTCAAAGTGTTGGATTATTTGCTGATGCATCTGTTGGCAGATTGGCGAGCCTCGACCCATCCTTACCCTTGAAGGACTAGGCCTTTTTTGGAGGCTCCTTATATACTCTGATCCGACGAATGCCTCACCTGTTTCACATCACCTTCCTATTTCAACTTCTCACATCGCTATTAGTCCTAAATTGCCCCTGTCCCAACTTTTTTGGAACATGTCGCATGCATCAATTTCAAAATAAACTTTTCTCTTCAAAAAAATATGCAGTTGATTAGGTAAAACATCAAATACCTGAGATAACTGTCTGAAATACATGAGATAGCTGTCTGACAACTGTCTTATGTAACTGAGATACCTGTCTGAGATAACTGTCTAAGGTAATCGAGAAAGCTGTCTGAGCGAACTGTATGAGGTAACTGAGGACACTGTCTGAAATAAGACAGATAACTCTCTGATATAACTGAGAGAACTGTCTGAGATCATTTTGAGATACCTGTCCGACATATCTGTGAGATACCTGAGGTACCTAAGTGTTGCCCATATTTTGGTTCAATTTTTGCTCAATCATAAGAAAAAAAGTGGCACCTATTTTCTACTACTCTATAATATTAAATTATCTATTATTTAATAGATAAACTGAGATTGATAAGATGTATTTCAATTTCCATTTTAGATAACCCATTATATATATATATATATATATATATATATATATATATATAATGTAGAGAGAGAGAGAGAGAGAGAGAGAGTAATGGTGACAGTGGTGGATCAAGTGGCAACCTCAAACAGACTTGCTGATGGTGCCAGACTGAAGGAAGAAGGCCGGCCTATCCCTGAGGTGGTGAATAAAGATGTTCTTCCTGTCTACGCTTCACACAAGCCCGATCTTCAAAGATATGGCCGCAATAAAGACTGCTCTCATAGAAATACCATCAAGGCTTGGACAGCTCTTCATCATTCATGTCTTTTATTAGGAGACTCAGGGTCACAATAGTCTCTTAGTGGCTCTGTTCTGATGAGGAAATGTCAGAGCTATCCTAATGCTAGCACTAAGAGTGTTAAATGAGCAAACAGGGCAGCGCTGTTCATGGAGATCTGCATTCATACACTGTTTAATTGAATTCCTACTCTAACACACCTGGTCCAGGCAATCCGGCTCTCAAGAAACGCACAACTGCTTCTGAGGAGTGTGAGAAATGAACTTTAAGACCTGAAAGACGTTTTTAAGAACAGTACAAGGAGCTAGGCTGTCCATCAAACAAGGGGGTGGGGTCGTAAACAACAAGGCTGGATTAGGAAAAGATATGGTTTGGTCATTGTCCATTCAATAACATGGTGCCACTTTGACTGAGACAAAAACATTGTTGTAGCCTCATACAAAGAGGATATTACGCATACTGTAGAAGTGCATTGTCTAATAGGAAACATTCATTAACAACTAATTCACAGATTTTGGATTTTTCTTAGAGCTTGTTTAAAACAAGATGGTTGAATGGCTCGTATATAAAAAAAAAACCTTTGAATTATTTCTGTCTTATTTTTCTTCTCCCTTAAAACAAATCCAAGCTCATTTGCAATTTGGACCATTAAGATTCCCCACTTAGATTTTATGCTATTTTGTGTAATGTGCAAAACCTATCATTGCAAACTAGATGTTTGGCCTATTTTTACAAAATTGCTTTCAAACTATTCAGCAGAGTCTGAACCTCAATAATTATCAAAAACTTTTGAGATTTGTAAACGGCATGTCTGCCACATGCCAATAAGTCACATATCACATCATTTATTTTCTGCATTCGTCCTTCAGTTCAAAAACATGTAGAATATGTTAGAGAACAGAAACAATGACGCATTAATTTTCTCTCATACTCGGTCAATAAAGTATTTTTTTCCCTAGTTAAAAGCTGCTTGATAGAAAAAAAAGCACAATAACCCACCTCACTATACAACATGTAATTGCACTAAAAGATTCAATATGACCCAATAAAATAATATGTTCGAGGAGAGGGCCTCAGACATGTTTCAGGGGTTTCCACCCCCATTTACTCACACGTCACTATCAGCCAATCACTGTATAGATGCTTGGGTAGTTTAGAAGCTTTGGTTTAGAAACGTGATTTTTCTGAACTGCTGGATTCCACCTCATCTGGAGTGCCTTTCTGATGCTTCAAAGGTGTCAGAAGCCTGTTCGAGCAGAAGCTTAAATCATTCATTCATTCCTACATTTATCGTCAGGTAACTTCTTTATCCTGGTCAGGGTCATGGTGGATCCGTAGCCTATCGCAGGAATACTGGACAGGAACACATCCTGTGTGGGATGCAAATCCAGTCTATCGCAGGGCAAAACATTCACACGCTTAGTTATTTATGTGCCAGTAGATTGATTGGCATGTTTTTGGGAGGTGGAAAGAAAAATGGAGAACCCTGAGGAAACCCCAACCGACATCAGGAGAACATGTGAAACATCACAAAGAGCAAAGTTACCACTTCCTCTTGTTTGCTATGGTTTTGCAGTACTTGAAATGTTGGTTGTTATTCCCACTTTGTCTATGTCTAAAGTTATCAAGGACTGTATAATTCTGATTACCTGGCTCAGGTACAATAACAGATGGAATAGAGTATCCTTGGGCACAGTAATGGCCTTGGATACAAACAGTTTTGTTCCAATATAACAATTTGGCTTTGAATTAAAAAAAGAATGGAAAGGCACACAAAGACACGAGCATAACACTGGACGTTTGACCAATAAAAACCAATAGACAGTCCCATCCTGCTGCTGACTACAGTACCTTCTGTGGAGGTAAACACCATGTTGTAGATTTTTTAACTGATTTCTCAAAGTGTATTGAAAACAAAGCTGAACAGCAGGTTCCTGCAGATTCAGATATTAATTACTATGCGCATATGGAAAAACATCAAGTCAAAACAGGCATTGAAAAGGTCCTCGAGTCCTCGAGGGTGCATGAGTTTAAAAAAACAATCATTTGGGACCGAGCACTGCCCTGAACTCGATGAACTCAAATGCTCATCACTCAAATTCTTGTGCAGATGTGTTGCATTGAACAGTGGAATTTTGCTGTTGTTGTTGTTGTTGTTTTCCATGTGGAGATAAATTAAGTTTACAATCAGACACCCGGCAATTATGGATTTAACTAATTAACCAATCATACTCATAGTTTAATCAGCTATTTTACAGGTTGTGTTCCACTCACGCTACATTAATGCTGCTCAGTGACAAGTTAATTTAATGATAAAAGGCAGGATTATGCACATTTGAATGTCTTTTTTTCTCCATCATTGGCCTTCATGTTATTGCACCTGCCAGACTTTCTGTTATACCACAGTGCTGTTAAATTCTCAAATCACGAGGCGTGAATGAATTTTCTATAACAGAAGCTCTGACAGTAATTCTGTCTGTAACATGTAAAATGATATAGGGTTGTATTAATGCACTTAATCTAATACATTATTGTTTCTATAGTAACCGCTCATACACAGGAACTTGTATGATAGATGATCAAGATAATCAGATTTTATTTTGAAAGCATGTTACTTTAAAAAAAAAAAAAAAGAAGAAAGAAAAAAAAACATTTCTAGTTACATATAATATTATGGAATGTTTGCAACTTAGCTTCTGTTATCACTTATGTTACAGCAGCTATAAACAATCGTTCCCTGTTTTTTCCTCTCTTTTGTTTAAAAAAAAAAACAAAAAAAAAAACAACCTTGTTATGTTACAGAGAGTCCAGAAAGCTCATGGTGTGAATGACTGTTACAAAGTGCTGACACTGGAGACTCCTTCTATAAATATTACATAAATGTCTCCTTACAGAAAGCTTCATCACATTACCGATTATATGTTTTGATTTGTTAAAGCACCACGTATTATTCATTCGTAAAGAAAAAGTTGTAAATTGTTTGCAAATTGCTGTGGTATGAGAGGAATAACACATTTCAGGATATGCTGTTTTAGGAAAATAATCAACTTTGCAGTGGTAACAGGAAATCCACTTCCCATCAGGCCATATCACACCACCCTGGCATGGATTATTTTTCTATAACAGCACAGTTCATCAGGTGTTATTCCTTACATATGAGCCTTATTTGCTCATATTGTGATTGGCTCTAGCCAAAATCACAAGGGGCTGTTAAGTCCGCATCAGTGTAAGATTTGCCATATGGTATTTTAAGGATTAAGCATAGATAACAGTCATGGGTACCCTTTTTGATCATTGAAATAAGAAATGGAACAGCTTTCAGGGCCGCAAGACCCAGAGTTCTCCATTTGAATCTGGGATTTGGTCTGGATAAACAGGAAATGGAAATCATGCAGATTTTGGTGTTTATCTTCATGTTTATCACTTATGCAGACATCTTTAATACTGTATTTTACAATAAAACCCCATCCTTATGTGTACGGATATTTTTCGAAACGTAGTTTTTATTTTTTCATGTCCAAAATGAAGATTTATAAGTCCATTTTCACTGTTTCCATGTGGACAAGGAAAATGTATGTATTTTACTCAGTAAGCATGTGCTTAATGCTATTTCGAGGAACAGTCAGGGGCTCATCTGAGTGTTTTGAAATAGTTTTCACGTTTTCCTGTGGATTGAGATCATTTTGAAAATGGAAGGGTAAAAACGTCCTTTTCAAAAAAAGATCTGTATACGTGTATCTAGGGCAGTGGTGGCTTAGCGGTTAAGGCTCTGGGTTACTGATCGGAAGGTCAGGGGTTCAAGCCCCAGCACTGCCAGTCTGCCACTGTTGGGCCCTTGAGCAAGGCCCTTAACCCTCTCTGCTCCAGGGGCGCCATATCATGGCTGACCCTGCGCTCTGACCCCAGCTTCCTGAGAGGCTGGGGTATGTGAAGAAAAGAATTTCACTGTGCTGTACTGTATATGTGACCAATAAAGACTCATTATTATTATATGTGGAGGCTGAGTAGTACGTTTACTTTCTTGCATCTGCTCACCTTTATCCAGAAAGTCATTGGGGATGCACTGGGGATGCACTAGCAATATATTTCCTCTAATTCCTGTAGAAAATACCTCAAGCGAATACCTAAATCATGCCTGTGCAGCAATGCATGCAAAATTTCCTCACTGTGCTCTGCAACACATGCAGGCAAAAAAAATACAAATAAAAATCCTCCATCTTTCACAACCTATCCTGTGTAGAGTCAAATGATCTGTTATGTAACTTTAACATTTCTGCACACAAGCATGAGCTTCCCAACCCCTAAATAAATGAGTCAAATGATGCCAAGAGAACATGGTGTCACCTTCATGGCAGCATGCACAGTCAGCCTGAGGCGAGTCTTTGCCCTTGGAGATCCGCAGCTCTGAGAATTACTTCATTTCCCAGCATGCTCCTCCATGCAGCCCACCCTGTGAACTCCTGTTGCTCGGGGGTGTTTTCAGAGGGTTTGGCTGGGACTCCAGCCACCTTGACTCATGTCCTCAGCCTTTCCCGATGCTTCATTAGCAACTTCACGAGGCAGCGAAGTCAGGATGAAAGGACGTTAACACCGACAGAACTGGGAACAAAGACATTATTTCACTCATAAGGGTGCAACTTTTCTAATTAGCTCATAGATCAAATGTTTTACAATTAAGTGGTTAAGAGGTTTTAATAGCTAAAGAGTTTTCAGGCTCAAGAGAATTATGATGCCATAAGGTAAAAAATAATACAGTAGAGATGTCATTCGCAAATGAGTCGACTCTTTTTAGTTGGTTCTTTTAGATTAATATTGGAGCTGACATTTCTAAAGAGTTGTTTTTGGGGGGGGAATGAGGACAAAATACATCTTCTGATGCTTACAATGAAAATTCATGAATATTCTATATTCACTATTTTCTAACACGGGCAATCACATACAGTGCAACCGTGACACAAAAGTATCAATTATAACTTACACCGATCAGCCATAACATTAAAACCAATGACAGGTGAAGTGAATAACATTGATTATCTCATAACAAAAATGGCAGGTTTTGTGGGGTGTTCCCATCAGGGTCATGGGCGCCCAAGGCTTATTGATGTGCGTGGGGAGCGAAGGCTAGCCCGTCTGGTCCGATCCCACAGAAGAACTACTACAGCACAAATTGCTGAAAACGTTCATGCTAGCTATGATATAAAGATGTCAGAACACACAGTGCATCACAGCTTGCTGTGTATGGGGCTGCGTAGCTGAAGACTGATCAGAGTGACCATGCTGGCCCCTGTCCACCACAAAAAGCTCCTACAATGGGCATCAGAACTGGACCATGGAGCAATGGAAAAAGGTGGCCTGGCTGAGTGTGGATGTCAAGTAGATGGGCGAGTGCGTGTGAATCGCTTACCTGGGGAAGAGATGGCACCAGGATGCACTTTGGGAAGAAGGCAAGCCAGCAGAGGAAGTGTGATGCTCTGGGCAATTTTCTGCTGGGAAACCTTGGGTCCTGGCATTCATGTGGATGTTACTTTGACA
>JANDJT010000141.1:9898845-9926530 GCA_024331685.1 Stegophilus panzeri | reverse complement strand
CTAAGATGTTAAGAGGAAGAAACCTTGAGAGGAACCAGACTCAGAAGGGAACCCATCCTCATCTGGGTAACAACAGGGAGCGTGAAAAAGTTCATTATGGATTTATATGAAGTATCTTTGGCCTTAGAAGCAGCCGTAGTCCCAGCAATCTGGAATTGGAGTAGATGAGAGCTCCAGGACATCCGAAACGGATCAGGATCTCTAATATCTCCATAAATCACACATCGTGTGTGGCTCGACAGAAGGAGAGAGGATTTTTATTCCTGAATTTCCCACTGACAGAACAAATGAGTTCCAAGGCCTCATAATAATAATAATAATAATAATTATTATTATTATTATTATTATTATTATTATTATTTTACTTATTGAGGTTTGGATTTAGCTAAATTCAAGTGACCAGTCAAACAGTCTAATAACTATAACTAAGAACTCAATAAATATAATAAGTTTGATTAAAGTGGGTTGTGATTTCCACCATCGTATTAATTAAATAAATAAATAAACAGACCCCTGGCTAAGATTAATGGATCCCAAGGGTTCCACAAGAACCACTAATATGGAGAACACGCCTTGGTATACAAACATTCACTTGGGCTTGTTGTTTTTTCAGTGATGTTCTTATGTATTTCATGTACTTCAGTACTGTAAGGGAATTTGCAAAGTGAACCACCAGGCAGCATTCAGCTAATCAGGACATAACATGGGCAGGAGAAGACAAGAAGACAAGTGACGAGAAGAGAAGAGAAAAGGAAAAAAAAAATATGGAGGAAAGAAAAGAAGAGGTGAGGAGTCAAGAGGTAAAGACAAGAAAAAGAGAATAGAACCGAAGAGAAAAGGGAGAAGAGACAAGACAAGCAGACAAGTGACAAGGAGAAAATGGAAGAATAGAGAAGACATTAAAAAAAGATGATAAGAGAAGTGATAAATAGAAGAGCAGAGAAGAGAAGAGATGAATAAGAAGAGATTACAAAATAGAAGAGAAGAGATTAAAATGATAAGAGAAGAGATACTTATACGAGAAGAAAAGAGGAAAAAAAAGAAAGACATGAAAATAGGAGAAGAGAGGTGAAGAGAAGACAAGAAAGAAAAAAGAAGCGAAGAGAACAAAGAAAAGAGATGTGATAAATAGGAGAAGTGAAGAGAAGACAAGAAAGAAAAAAGAAGAGAAGTTATAGAAGAGAAGAGGAGAGGAGTGTTTTGTCAGATATTGCTGATACTGTGAATGAATGGAGGTAGGCTGGATGTGGATGGATGATTATTTCTTCTCTACAGCAGATTTCACATTTAATAGAGCACATCAAAGTATCTCACATATGGTTAGTGCTGCACAGTTAGTAGATAGTGTGAGTAATTAACAGAAAGCACAAGCATTTTCCCACAGCTTGATCCTGGACTGTCTGGGCACGGTGTTTATTCTTGGATTCTTTACCAGCATTCATGGCTGCCGATGTCAGAGGAGCGCCATCTGTTGATTTTCAGGAGGGGAGGGTGGATAAGTCCTGGACGTTTACAACAGATGTGCTGTTGGCTCCACAAGGACCAGTGCTGCTGATTTTTTTAAAAGCATGGCTCTCCAGTGAAGCTCATCAAACGTGTGTCTGTTTTTAAACTTGCTCGCTAATGTTCCTTGTCCACAGCATAGAGGCCAATCAGATGTGCTTTTTTTTCCTCATAAATCCTTCCTAAGATGAGAAGAGACGAGATAGGAGAGTGGGAAAAAAAAGCAAAGAGAAGAGAAAAGAAGAGAAGATATAAGAAAAAGAGAAAAAAGAACACGAGAAGAGAACAGATATAAAGAAGAGAAGAGAAGATTGGATTTTTATCACTTTATTAAACCTGAAAACATATTAGTGTGGTAAGAAGGGATAGAAGTGTGATGGGTGGAAGTGGAATGGACAGAAGAGAAAGGGACAGAAGTGGAAGGGATGGATGGACATGGGATGGACAGTAAAGGGATGGATGGAAGGCAAGTGGGGAAGAAGAGGGGACAGATGTGGGATGGCTAGAAGTAGGAGGGATGGAGGTGGGATGGACAGAAGAGGGGGATGGAAGAGGAATGGCTGAAAGTGGGCGGGACAAAAGTGGGAAGGATGTAAGTGGAATGAACAGAAGAAGGGGGATGGAAGTAGGAGGGACAAAAGTGGGATGAATGGAAGTGGAAAGGATGGAAGTTGAATGAACAGAAGAAAGGGGGACAAAAGTGGGATGGACAGATGAGTGGGCATGGAAGTAGGAGGGACAATAGTGGGAAGGATGGAAATGGGAGACAGACAAAGGAGGGACAGAAGGAGGGATGGAAGAGGGATAGTTGGGAGAAATAGGGACAAAAGTGGAAAGGATGAAAGTGGGATAGACAGAAGGGGGGTGGAAGTAGGAGGGACAAAAGTGGAAAGGATGGAAGTGAGGGGACAGAAGAGGGAGGAACAGAAGTAAGGATGGAAGTAGGATGAACAGAAGAAGGGGGACGGAAGTAGGAGGGACAGAAGTGGGATGAATGGAAGTGGAATGGATGTAAGTGGAATGAACAGAAGAAGGGGGACAGAAGGAGGGATGGAAGAGGGATAGTTGGGAGAAGGAGGGACAAAAGTGGAAAGGATGGAAGTGGGATGGACATAAGATTAGGGTGGAAGTAGGAGGGACAAAAGTGGGAAGGATGGAAATGGGGGGACAGAAGAGGGAGGGACAGAAGAAGGGAGACGACGGAAATAGGAGGGACAAAAGTGAGAAGGATGGATGTGGGATGAACAGAAGAAAGAGGGACAGATGTGGGATGCACAGAAAGGGAGGGACGGATATGGGATGAACAGAAGAGAGAGGGACGGATGTGGGATGCAGAGAAGAGGGAGGGACAGATGTGGGATGAACAGAAGAGAGAAGGACAGATGTGGGATGAACAGAAGAGACAGGGACAGACGTGGGTCAAACAGAAGAGAGAGGGACGGATGTGGGATGCACAGAAAAGACAGGGACATATGTGGGATGCACAGAAGAGGGAGGGAAGGATATGGGATGAACGGAAGAGGGAGGGATGTATGTGGGAGACACGGCACTGTGTGTGTGTGTGTGTGTGTGTGTGTGTGTGTGTGTGTAATAGTCAGTTAATTATAAACTGAGTGTCCATGCTGAAAAGGTACACGCTGCAGGGATCCATGGGGACGAGCCTTCCACCACACAATGTCCTGCTCTTCTTTCCGAGAAATAAATGTGCTGTAATCAGCGTTTTGGAGCTTAGTCATGCTTCCCCAGCTCTGCTTGGCACCTTGCTTTATCCTTGCAGCCCGGCCTGCATACAAATGCACGCAGGCGCAGATGTGTCACAGTCTGCACTGACCTACACACTGTCGGCGAAGCCAATGCAGAGTTCAAGTGTAGTGCAACAAAACAGTTACAGAACTGTAATGACATTAATAGACTATACTGTGCTGTGGCTTGCAGTTTTGAAGAAATAATATATATATATTTAATATATCAGAACAGTATGAAGTGTAAACATGAAGAACAACATAAGCAGAGAATATGTCGAGGTTTGTAACCTCAAAAGGCCACATTTGGGGCCGTGGTGTTCCTCCAGTCTGTGTGTCGAATCTCGCCCTTTAAACGCGATAACCGAGTTTCTTGTTTGGCCGCACCACTGCGCGCCTCTCTGACTTGATATGCATCAAAGCCAATTACACGGATAGACGCCTCCTTTTAATGAGGGTTGATCAATGTCAGCGAGGAGGATTCGATAATTAAATCAATTTAACAATCAGCTCGCTAAAATGAGTGTCGTGACATTAAAATTAATCTCGGATGATTGTGGAGCAGAGCAGCTCTGAATATTCAGTGCTCCACTTCGTGGGCCAAATGAGATATTAACAATGTTGAAATTGATTTTTAAAGCGTGATGATGTTCATCTGTGTAATATCTAATATAGATGTATCAGTTTTTATTACTCAGTGACAGGAATGTTGTTCAGGTACGTGGGTCTACAGTGGGGGGAAATAAGTATTGGACGCGTCAACATTTTTTCCAGTAAATATATTTCCAATGAGGCTATTCATGTGAAATTTTCACCAGACATCAGTGTTAAGTCAAGAAATCCGGAAATATAAAGAATTCACAACATTAAAGTCCATAAATGAAGTTATGTGTAATAAAGAGGCAGGACACGGGAAAAAAGTGTTGAACACGCTAACTGAAATGTCTTTAAGCACCAAAATTGATTGCAACAAAACAATTTAGTGCAACAACCATCATGTTTGACAATTTAAAGTTGGTATGTTTTGTTTTGTAGTGGTTACTACTTTTGTCTAGCACCACACATACTGAACAGATTTAGCATGAAAGATAGTTTCTCGAAGGTGTGCTTGTGTGTGTGTGAGAGGCGAGAGAGGGAAAGAGAAAGAGAGAGACGGATGAGTCCAGGTGAGGAATGTGGCTGCGGTGCAGAGGCTAATTGCAAAGCCAAGCAATGTGCTGCTGTAGCTATAGCTCAGATCCTGTGGGACGAGTACATCGCCGGCTTATCTCATCTTTTCCCTCCGTCCTTTCCTTTTCTTTTTTTTTTTCACCCTCTCCTCCAGCAAGAGATGAACTGATGACTACCTTTGCTACCTTTTTCACTGTACACACACTCAGATAGAGGTGACTCACTTATAATATGTGCGCCAGTGAGTCAACAGAAGAGTCACACTCTCATAGTAAACATGTCAATACACGATAGTAGCGTGGAAATCTTTACAGACGAGCAGAGGGAGAGATCACGGAAATACCTGAAGGGATCAGAATGATTTAAGGCCATCTTCACTGCAAACTGTCCCTTCGCTCCCGTTTCAAAAGAGCATCCATAAATACCGTGCTTGTTGACTATTGACAAACGACAAGGCTTCAAAGCCGCCTTTCTCCAGAGAAATGGAGATTAGCTGCCATATTGATGGCGACGCATTAAACTTTTATGATTTTTTTTTTGCATCGGTTGCCTGTACTGAAAGATGCCCTGCTTTTGTGTCAGTGTTTTGTGTGTGTGTTGTTTTATTTACTGAAATATTTACTGATTGTGTCTTTAAGCACAAATAATTTAGATCACATGTTCAATTATAATTCAAAAAAGGTCCAGTTACATAAAATTTTGTTCCTTGGTTGTAAAAGTCCAGATTAGTGACTAACATGACTGAATAAGTGAACTATTAACAGTTAACTCTTAAGCTTAAACATTCATGTATATGTATATATGTATATATTAGGATATATTAGGAAGCAAGTGAACAGTCAGTTCTTGAAGTTGATGTGTTGGAAGCAGGAAAAATGGGCAAGTGTAAGTATCTGAGCGACTTTGACAAGGGCCAAATTGTGATGGCTAGAGGACTGGGTCAGAGCATCTCCAAAACATCAGGTCTTATGGGGTGTTCCTGGTATGCAGTGGTTAGTACTTACCAAAAGTAGTCCAAGGAAGGATAACCAATCATAGGTTCATGGGTGTCCAAGGTTCAATGATCCCTATAGAATAAACCCACATTTCTTTATCCATTCATCATTTTTTTAAAATGACAAAAACAGAATGTTTAAACAAGCTATGTTGTTCATTAATTAGACCATAAAGGCAAAAAATTTAATACCAAATCAACAAAAGTCTGTGAAAACTGTCCTTTCTGATCTAATGTATTTCGCCCTGTAGCTATCCATCCATCCATCCATCCATCCATTTTATGTAGCACTTATCCTACACAGGGTCACGCAGGAGCCTGAAGCCTATCCCAGGGAACTCGGGGTACAAGGCGGGGACGCCCTGGACGGGGTGCCAACCCATCGCAGGACACAATTGCACACACACACACACTACTGACGATTTAGAGCTGGCAATCAGCCTACAACGCATGTCTTTGGATTGGGGAGGAAACCGGAGTACCCGGAGTAAACCCCCGAAGCCCGGTGCAAATATGCAATCTCTGCACACACAGGCTGGAGGGAGGAATTGAACCCCAGAGGTGCGAAGCAAGCATGCTAATGTACGTTAATAAACCACAACTAATCGTCTGCTCGCTGACAGCCAGTGGATGGCCCCAAATTCAGAGTAAACCTTTTGTTTGGAACATAGAATTTAGTCTTCTTACAACATCTGCATGAGATACACATCACAGTAGGACTTCTGTTGAAATGCATAAAAGTGAAGCTTCTCTTGCACTGGAAATGTTGAATAATTAGACTGGAATGAGCAGATTGTTCTCCTGCCCACAATTCCGGAGAGTTAGATTTATAACACGTAATCCAAGCCTACATTTGGCATTTTGCAGTAAGCCTCAGGTGCAGTATATTTAAGAAAGAAAAAAAAACCCTGCCTCATACAGGATAAAAAAAAAGGCTCTGATTTCAGTCTCATATGGCCCTTTCGACAGGATGACACGTTGGCCTGTCGGTGAACGCGTGCTTCCATTTTAAAGTGGGCGAGAGTGGAATGAGCGCGCGGTAAACAGCTCAACACAGAGTCATCGCTCACTAACTAAAACCCGCTCGTGACGACGGCTCGGTGAGGGAGCGCTGCTCAGCGGCTCATGCATCTCACAAGACATGCGTGGGCTAACGTTTGCCAACTTCTCATATTTTAACTGAAGGACGTGACAGTCGAGGCCTCACTTTATCTGCAGTTGCACACTCTGCCTTAAACAGCATGTATCTTATACACCGCTAATCGAACGTCTCGAACACCTGGAGATGAGGTTTGATTAGTTTAATCACTATTATTACCACAGACCAACAAAACATTTACAGAATAGCAATGAAATAAGAAAAGTTTATTAACTGCTCACTCGTAGATCCTAATGTAACTCTAAACGAGTGCTTTATTACTAGGCAGACACACTTGGAGGGTAAACTTTTTAAGCCTACAGAAAAAAAAACAGTGCTAGTATTAACTATAAAACATAAATACGTTAGTATGCCTAGAGGTTTTATGAAATTTGAATGGTATGATAACCTGGCCTAAAGATATAACAGTTTCACTGTATCAACCATTTAATAACAAACGAAACAAAAAGAAGAAAAAAAAAGAAATCTTCGTAAGTTTCTTTGGACTTGCTTCTACATATATCAAACAAAATGTAATAAAATGATCAAATCCCCTATGTTGTTGTTCTTTCTTAGAATAAAATTTTTAGAACGACTTTTCCTTAAAATCGCATACACTGGCAGTATTGATCACATTGTTGTTATAAGCTGAAAGAGGGCGTGACTCGCAAGAAAAGGGCAAAAAAAGATTCTTTTAAAGAATCTAATTAGCAATATGTAGCACTGATTAGCCAAACGTACACTCCCCTCTGAAAGTATTGTAACAGCAAGGCAAGCCTTCACAATATTTTTTTGTCATAACCTGCTGTTGTTTTCTTTAGCCAACTTGTTTGATGTCTAGCTGTTAGTACACCAGTGGACATTCCAAATTGTTGGACTGGCTATGCCCAATGTTTGTGCAATGCCCTTGATTGATTTTCTCAGCTTCAAAATGGCTTGCATTTCTCCCATAGACAGCTCTCTGGTCTTCATGTTGGTTTACCCTTTTTAACCTATGCAGTCTTCACAGGCCATTGAATATTGAATAAACAATTCAGTCTAACAGGGCATCTTGATGTAAATATCAGGAAATGAAAGCTGAAATTCTGATCTATTGTCTCATATTTATCTTTTTGATCTCAAACCCAAGCATCTTCAATGTTTAGCAAAAAGAGGGGAACAAATTGTCTTTGCCTTTCTAATACTTCCAGAGAGGATGATAGTTTATTTGTTGCCATTTTCATCCTGTATGATAAAGTTACAGCAGTGAAATAACATGTTTACAACAGGAGCAGATTACACAACCGAAGGGTTTTCAATGCATCTCATCCCCTGCACAGAAAAATGGAGGTGGCTATAGTGAGATTTAGAGTCCAGAGGGAGGCGGTGCAAAACTTTTGAGGAGTTGCAGCCTGACACAAAAGGGATGAGAATCACTGGAGTAAGGAACTTGATTGGGAAAAAAAAGAAAGAATGGGTAGATGGTAATGAAGAGAAATGCATTTTAATTGATTACTTTTTATTGCTCATACCTTGAACCCTGGTTACACCTTTGTGTCTATGGTGTAAGGGTCAAGCCTGTACGTACTATCTGGGGTGAGTCCCACACAATTGGCACTAGTTGGCCCTTTTCAGTTTAGTAAATAATCTCAGGAAAAGAAAAAAAAAGTAAGCAAAGCCAGCAAATGATACTCTCAAGAGAGCACCCACAGAGTACCTCATTTTTCAGGCCTCTACTCATTATTTCTCAGCTTCTCTATAGACTGCTGCATCTTACTGCTATGGTTAGTTATTTCCCTCGCACTCATCTGGAGAATGTATGCACATGTCAACGATCAGCTGGTTCCTATGTGGCATAGGTATAACTGATCCTGGAAATGCTTAGGACGTGTCTACACTGCTGTCTGATATGGCAGTTTAGCCATGTTTATAGTATCAATTAATCAATTAATGGTAATGATAATGAGTCTTTATTGATCACATATACGTTACAGCACAGTGAAATTCTTTTCGTCGCATACCCCAGCATGTTAGGAAGTTGGGGTCAGAGCGCAGGGTCAGCCATGATACAGCACCCCTGGAGCAGAGAGGGTTAAGGGCCTTGCTCAAAGGCCCAACAGTGGCAACTGGAAATGGATAAAGAACAACACATCATGCATTTTAAGGAATCCTAAAACCTAAATGTTGACACATTACTGTGGTATACATCACGTCAGGATGTGCGTTATAGTTATAGTAGTATTAGTAGTATCGTTTGGTATTTAAAATATCCAACTAACCGATTAACTAAAAACAAAAACAATTTATTAATGAATTGTCAGACTAATGGTTAGTTGCAGCCATAATTTCTATACAGCTGAGACAGGATGTTTAATACTACAGGTCATCACATGGCCGTTCTCCGCACTACCACTGACATCAATCTGATGTTGCAACATCACAGCCCACGAAGAGTGTTTCTCTATTTACGCTGCTTAATTACTATTCCACCGCTCATCTGTGCTGGGTCTGAAGTGTCATAAAGAGATAGTCTGGTTCCCCCAGCCCCATCCCCCGCCCCTTCTCTCTCCCACACTACAATGTGTGCTTTGAATTTGGCATTACACTTCAAATCAGCTTCTCCTTGTCTCTGCCTGTTCAGGGCTGTCAACAGAGAACGCTGAACCTAATTCTGTTTGTTTGTGAGACTTCTTTGGTGGTATCTGTCTTGTTGGGCAGCATTTTGTAATGAATCTTGACAAGAACTGCATTCATCTGCTCTCACTCTCACTGTTGGTGTACACTTTACACTTGTTTACTCACTAACTTCTCAGCAAACTTAGATAGAATGCGTGCTAACTAATGAGCTAAGTAAGGTAATGTAAGCTAGGACAGGAATATACTTTGTATGGGACATCATTGTGTAGCACCATGCACACCATATATATATATACACACACACACACACACACACACACACACAGTATAGCACTTAAGCCTAGTTAGCAAAGCCTAGCATGTTTTTTTTTGTTGTTGTTAAGTGAGAGGAAACCAGAGAGCCCAGAAGAAACCCATGTGGACACTGGGAGAGAATGTGAGAACTAGAGTCCTATCAAAAGTCTGTTTTTACATATCAATAACCATAATAACTCTTTGCTGGCATCACAAAAAGTAAAAACAGCAATTAAGCTTCCACACCTGATGCAGACCGTTGCTACGGTTCGGTGGAAGAAATCCCCAGACTACCAGTTTTCAAGAGGAACAAGGATCGATCTCTTGCACCGCCCCCAGGCACCAATTACCAGCCATTCTAAGCTCGGGGCTCAAACAGCTCTGAGTCTGGAAAATAAAAATGCACGTGTGATAACACCCTAAAAAGAAGCATGAGACATCTTGAAATGGGAGTGATCTGGTAATGAAGGAGCTGTTGATCAGCTGACTGTCACAGTCTGGGATGTAGCCAGTTATTTTCAAATCACTGGTAGACTCTGAGAACTTGGCTTGAGTAGAGAGAAAACACTCTCTAAATGTAAGACATAACATCCTTTGTAAAAAAAAAAAAAATCATGTTCCTGTTTTGGCCATTTCATCAGCCTTGCATTGGGATCTTGTCTGCTAAACAGAATGTTAGCGTGCTTTCAAATCTGGAAGAAAAATGAAAGTCTTTTATCAGACAGATGTCTGTTTTCTTCTTTCATAAAAGAACAGCCTTTATCTTCGGATTGCCCAAAAAATAAAATACAATACTTTCTACATCGCAGCCACTCCAGTTTATGCGGTCTTTGTTTAAGAGGACACATGACTTTATCATATCTCCTGTGCAGTGGACCTCCAGAGTGCTGAGTTCTGTGGATGAAGTAAGAACTCTGAAGTGGGACCTTCAAGGGTATTTTAGGCTGCGAAACACTTTTATTTTGTTTTTTTGATTGTTTGTTTTTTACAAATCCCTCCAGGATTTTGCGATCGCAGAAATGAACGCAAATTCAAGGAAACTTCGCAATATTGCAAGAGCTTGCAACTTTACAAATTTACCGCAGATTTGGGCCAAGACGCATCGTGTGACGTCATCACAACGTACATTCAGCCAAAGCCTTCTCCGATTCACGTGTGTCGAACATAAGTACAGCTAAAAGGTCTCGTTTACCAACAAATATCAGTACGAAAGACTTTCAATTGCAAAACTCTTAGGGAGTTTTTCCTTGCCACCGTCGCCACTCAGTGGCTTGCTCAGTTGGGATAAATTCACACCTTTAATATCTATATACCGTGTTGATATTTCTGTAAAGCTGCTTTGAGACAATGTCTATTGTAAAAAAGCGCTATACAAATAAAATTGAATTGAATTGAATTGAAAAACAATTTCTTGCAATTGCAATTTCGCCAAGTTAGGTAGTTTTCTGCCAAAAAAAAAAAAAAAAAGCACAAAAAAAACTGTAACTTGCATCACAAATTTTGAAAATAAGCTGCAGCAAAAACCGAGCATTTTTGGCCACAACAATCACAAAAATACTGTTTGTGTCACACAATGCGTCCACTGTAACCATGACAATGCTCTTAACAGTCCTAGCTAGTTTATTATCTAGATTAATTGTTGTCTCGCTATCGCAGTAAAATCTGAGAATTTGAGCTGCTTGTGTGATGTCACATCAGATACGGGTCAACATTCCGAACGTTCCAGATATGTTGTTGTTTTTATTTACATTGCAAGGGTGGAATATTCATATTTCTCATACTTTCAATTCAACATCTAATTTCCTTTTATTCACGCACAAACAAGGCAAATTTTCACCAGGGCTTTGTGTTTTGTTCTTGTTTGCCCCCAACTTGTGAGGTAAAAAAGCGCTTGACATCACTTAGCACCTTTTCTAAAAATGATCATTTTTTGACCAGAAAAATGGTCAAGCATTGGACAATCCCCATATGACATTTATTTAAATACATTTGATTTATACATTGCCCAGTAGATATTTGCATATGAAAGGCGGTGTCTTGTGGATTTTTTTTTTTTTTTTACATAGAGAAAAACTCTAAGGCCTAATGATTTCATCACATATTATGTCAGGACTCGTCAAGCATATTCACAATATTGTCATTTCGCATCAAGTACATTCCTGCATAAATATCCAATCTGCATGAGTAATTATTTAGCATGCTGGGAAGGAGAGGAAATCGGCCAGTTTCCTAACCCGACCCGAACTGTATTTACCCTGCAGCTCGAAACAGCACTTGATTTTGTATGAGGCATTTAACATATCCACATACTGATCTACTGATCTAATGAGCGCAGGAATAGTGTCTGTACAACACCAGAGGAAATAAAGTCCAGCTGTTTCACGGCACCCGTGTAGGTCCTGAGCAGGTTTACGAGAGCTGGCTAATTAACATGACCGTGCCATCCTTCTTTCTCATTGATTTCTTCTTCTCCTTCTCTTCATTGCAGGGGATTACAGCTCTCTTTCACAAAGCCATTATTCAGCCTGTGCTAGATAATCATTTTCCAGCACACACTATTTCTCCCACTGAACTCTTGCCTCGTAAGAAAAGTGAGAGAGAAAAAGAGTCTCTCTGCGGAAGTCAAGCACACGACACGTGAAGTCAGTGAAGATTTCATAAACTATGAGATTATATATCATTGTATGGTCAATCATACTTCCATCTATGGTCACAGGAGCCGGTCTCAGGAACACTGGGAACAAGGCAGGAATACACAATGAATGGGATGCCAGTCCATATTTTCTACACCTGATTTTTTTCAGGCTTATGTTTAAAGATGGTGGTCTAAACACTATTTAAAAACCCTATTTCAAACACTTATACTCAAGAAAAATCTGCAGCGTCAAAGGCATGGCCTACACACAGGTCATTTTAATAATCTGAATGGATAACCTAGATAAATCAACTTAACAATGGGCTTAACCCATCTCTGAATTCACATATTGGCATGATTTTGAACTCTGAATACAGTCCGCTGTGCGCTCGTGTGTGTACTCATGCATGCCCGTCTTCCTTTACACCCGAGCCACAAATATCTGACATCAATTCACACAAACTCTTGACATAATGTGACAAGGCTAGTAAGGGTCGGTCATTCCGGTGGCAGAAACTCTGCTGAGACAGGCAGTTTAAACCCCTGAAATCTCATCTAATCCTTGCAATTACAGTGTTTATGCCTACGCAGACTTCTTATGCTGAAAACAATATCCTCGCCATACACGTTTTTTGGGGTTTTTTTTTTGCAAAAGGAACTCTCTTACCAGCTCAGCAAGGGAATACACAAGAGGTCCACAAACCCCAGCAAGCTGTTTTCTCTGAGATGGATTGAACATAGACTTGGACCGAAAAAAGGATTCTGAATTGTGGGAAGGTCATCAGTCACACTGTAATTTAG
Organism: Stegophilus panzeri; assembly: GCA_024331685.1. Taxonomy (NCBI): domain Eukaryota; kingdom Metazoa; phylum Chordata; class Actinopteri; order Siluriformes; family Trichomycteridae; genus Stegophilus; species Stegophilus panzeri. The sequence continues at coordinate 9,913,637 of JANDJT010000141.1, read as the reverse complement.
TTCAAGGTAGTCCTCGTCTATATGCCCAGCCCCAAATATTTTCCATATGTCAGGGAAAGATAAAAATAAATGCTGTTTATGACGTTATGCAAGTCTCTCTAGAACATTCTGTCCAGTGAAAACAGGTGCACCTTACTGATTTCTCTGCACTTTTTTGGAGCAAGTGAGCCTCGAAGATGCATGAAAGAGGGAACGTGTGATAAATACGGTTCTTTTTGCGAGGCTCTGTAATGATGACGCCCTGCAAATCGCAGCAAGTTTATGGCTCAAACTCATTCTGCACATAAACACCATTAACACACATCACTAACGTATTTCTTAGTCTGTCCATGACATCCTATATCGTGCGAATTCCTTCTGAAAATTCACCTGGGTGATTCCATGACTGTGGTGCCATTAGTGTCCCACTGATATTACATTTACAAATATCTATGTAAAGTAAAAGACATTTTAAACAGAGTCAGTGTTCTTTACACTAACCTACATGCATGTTTCAAACAAATAGCTTAAAACATTCATAAAAACAGCTGTTTCACCTGTTCCCACCAACTATAAACACACTTTATCTGGGAATATAATAAATAAAATGATTTTGTTCTACATTCATGTCCGAATCCATTTGACATCTTATGCTTGAAACATCCTTTTCCACGAGTTGTCCTTTATAGGTTATGGAAAAACTTACATTAGTCCCACAACATTCACTCAACCCTGTTACCTGAACACATTCACCACTATGATCGATTTGGAATATTCAACAAGTCACATGTTTAACAGGACGCGACATCGTCCAAATTTCTTGAAGATCATGGGAAGAAGAAAAGTAAGTCCGCTCGTTCTTTTTTCTATATTTGCTATAATTATGTTGTGATATTCATTGACAAGGTCACTTGTCAATCAATCAATCAATCAATCAATCAATATCACAACATAGCACAGATCTAAACATACCTAAATTATAGAGTGAAATAATTTTTTTTTTAAATACATTTTAACCAAACCCTTAGAATGTCCTTAATTTCCACCTGCCATTAGAATGGAGGCTAGTCAACCTATTTGCTAACTTTTTTTTGCTAAAAACAAACAAAAAACAAAACAAAAAAAAACCTCAAACCTGTTATTCATTTAAGCGTAAAATGCAGCCTGTGAAAATGAGATTTGTTGCTTGGGATGGCTTAACACATTTTTGAATGTTTAAATGCATGTTTTCTTAGATTATATTACTTTTTTCCCCCCCAAGAGCTGTATGTCACCCCAATTGTGGAATCATGCATGTGTGCGCTTTTACATAGAACAAAGAAAGTAAAAAGGGGGAAAGAAAAAAAAAAAAAAAAAAACCCTTTGCGCACTGATACACAAATACATCTGAGGCATTATTACTGACCACTTCTGCTCAAATGTTTGGTGGTTGCAGAGCCAGATACTGTCAATCACGCATGTAATTGAGGTCTTCTCGCTAGGCCCTGAGGTTAATAGGGGTGGGAATCACAACCTAAAACTATTACATTCATTTATCAGATCACAGGCTGCTGCATGGAGAGGCAACAGAGTGAAGGGTTAAAGTTCTGTTCACATTCAACATAAACGTGTGAAACACTATTTGTACTACAAACCTTTACACTGATCCCACTGCTTATTTTCACAATCTGAGAAAGTTACAAAAGTTTGCACAACATAAAAAACAACAAAAAGAAACATAATCCCCGAAGCAGCAACTAAAGGAAAGCACAGACCAATAAACTTCTGTATAATTTATTATCAGCTAGGTTATGAATTCAATAGACGTTACAGGACGTTACCCATGAACTTGTCACTCCTGAACATTAGCATGTCTGATCACTTCTTTAGCTTGATGAACTTGGGGGTTGAATCTCAAATGGTGAGCATGTAAGCATGAGGGTAGTGGATAGTGCATTCAGCTCCATTAGGTTATACACTACTGTATGTAGGGTGTAAAAGAAAGTTAATAGAAAGCCATTTGGGATCTAGCCCTTATTAGAAGATTTTACTTGGATCACATGACTGAAATGTAAGTACAGAACAATAAGAGAACATTAATGTGGGTAAATGAATTAAAATGAAGATAACATTCAGCATGGGTACTTGATTATGGCACAGCTTGTTCTGTGGTGGAAAACAATGACAACATGGAGGATCATGGGTAATTTCCCAAATCATGCAGCGATGTCTGGTGTAAACGTGCTTATTTATCTAATATTTCCTATTATAAGATTACACTAAAACAAATACAAGATTATTAAACCTTTTTGTAGACCTTTATTAATTTTTTTTTTCCTAATTCTAATTTTTACTAAATTCTAATTTTTACTAATTCTACTTTACTAATTCTAATTCAAATTTTTTATTACTAATACAAGATTATTAAACTTTTTTCTAGACCTTTATTATTTTTTTACTAATTCTAATTGACTAATTCTATTTTTTTTTTACTAATACAAGATTATTAAACCTTTTTCTAGACCTATATTATTATTTTTTTTACTAATTCTAATAACATTTTTTTACTAATTCTAATTACATTTTTTACTAATTCTAATTTACTAATTCTAATTTTTTTTTACTAATATAAGATTATTAAACCTTTTTCTAGACCTATATTTTTTTTTACTAATTCTAATTACATTTTTTACTAATTCTAATTGACTAATTCTAATTTTTTTTACTAATATAAGATTATTAAACCTTTTTCTAGACCTATATATTTTTTTACTAATTCTAATTACATTTTTTACTAATTCTAATTAACTAATTCTATTTTTTTACTAATACAAGATTATTAAACCTTTTTCTAGACCTATATATTTTTTTTTACTAATTCTAATTCAATTTTTTATTAATTCTAATTTACTAATTCTAATTTTTTTTTTTTTTTTTTTACCAATACAAGATTATTACACTTTTTTCTAGACCTTTTTTTTTTTTTTTTTTTTTTTTAATAATTCTGTGCTTGAAATCGTCTACTGGCAGATCATTTCGATAACTTTAAACATTTATGTCTAGAATTAAGCAAAATTAACTGGCAACAGAATTAGACCATTAAAAGCTTGAAACAAGTATGAAATAGGTTTAGCAATCTTATTTTTGGTTTAATGTAATTTTATAATAGGATATACAGTACAAGATACGTTTGACTACATTACACATACAGTACATACACTACAAGATGTTTTCACTCTGAGGGTTTTTAAAAAAAATTTTAATGAATCTGAAAAACACAGATGAAAAACCTGATGCATGACAGCAGTGCCAATCCTGATGCGCAGGCAGGGAGAACAGCCCACGTGTACATTTTAAAACGTAAGTCATAATACAGCATACGCTTGTGCATTGAAAGAATCGTCAAACATGTTTAGTCGTTCACTCACACAGAATAATACACCACCTGTAATCAAGCCCACATTATAAATTCTGATATATTTAGGCACAAAGGTATCTCCAGCTGCCAGACTGTTTTCAGTCAACTTGTCCAGGCAAGAAACCTTCAGCTCCTCATGCAGGAGTAATGCGTAATGCGTTTCTCTTCTGCTCAAGCAAATAGAAGGACATCATGTTTGTGGACATTGCTACAAGTCCAGACAGCAAAAAGGCCTCATTGTTCCTAGCCGCAATTTCCTGAAAAGTATTTTACCGAGACAGCCAGCAGGTTAGTCAAATACAAGTCTTCAAATCTGAGAAAGTCTTTTTTTTTTTTGCCTTTTGTGGAACACAAAACCAACCACTTACATCCACTGAGCAGTTATATCAGATATCAGACTTGTCAGGTGATCTGAAACACTAGGAAGAGTTTATATTCTCACCCAGCAATCTTCAGAATGTCAATGTTGACTGTTCCAGCTTACTGTAACACAGAGAACGTGTAATAAACTACACAGGTATCTGTGGACTCGTCTTCTGTTGAAGGTCAGTGCATTAGACCTCTCAGAGACGCTGTTGTTAACTCATTACAGAGGATGTCTGTCTGTGTCTGCTTCGGGGGCCAGACTGGAAGAAAATAATGTGATTATTACTTCGACATAAACGCGTTAGTGTCACATCAAACTGGGCAGCAAGCTTCCAGGAAAGCTGCCGCAGAGTCAGTTATTGGAATGCGCGTGAGGGATTAGATGTGGTAGGGGTTTCTGACAGGCTGCTTTCACGAGGCTGACTTACAGTCGAGCACCATTTTTAGATGAAGTGAGAGGGGAGAGTGAGCGAATAAGAGGGAGGAGACGGAAAGGGGTGTGTTTTCCGATGAGGAGAGAGACAAACAGACGCTGATCTGAGTCATCCTCACAACTCGCTGTTTGGCACCTTTTTTCTCCTTCTCTCCTCCATTTCTCTCTCTCTTTATCTGCCTCTCACCCACTTGTCAAAGGAAGCATCTGTCACCGATCTGTCTTGCAAAATAAGGAAAGAAACACAGAAGAGTACTCTGAGTATTGCAAGTAAGCATTCACCTAAGGGGGCGGAAATCCTAGTAATAAGCGTCATCAACCAGTAACAAAGGTTTGTTTTTAGAGAAACCAATGGTGCTTGGGGACAAAGCAAGCATGACTTCTAGATATCCATAGATGGGCGTCTGTGGATCAGGTGGTAGAGCGGGTTGTCCACTAATCGTAGGGTTGGTGGTTCGATTCCCGGCCCACGTGACTCCACATACCGAAGTGTCCTTGGGCAAGACACTGAGCCCCAAGTTGAGCACCAAGCTAGTGCCTTACATGGCAGCTCTGCTACCATTGGTGTGTGTGTGAATGGGTGAATGAGACACAGTGTAAAGCACTTTGGATAAAAGCACTATATAAGTGCAGACCATTTAGATGTCTGGTACTTTCCATCAATGAACATGTTCAAGAAGAGGCCATTTGGAATGAGTTTTTCTGGAGTCTGTTAGCAAACACATGAGGATATCTAATTTGCTTGCCACTTAAATGAATAAGGTAAGGTAATAAGGTAGGTTGCAGTGAACCTTTATCAATACAATGACTATCATTCACTCATTGATCTTTGGTAACCACTGATCAATGGTCAGGGTCATGGTTGATCCAGAGCCCATTCTGGCAACACGGCTCTGGTGGGAATACACCCTGGATGGGAAGTGCATCACAGGGCAAGTGAAGCGGTGTCAATTTGAGCTTCCATGTCAGACGTTCCAATGTCATCACTGTAGGCCTCAATGATGATGCAGACGCTATGACCATTTCTGTCCTCTCTCTAGTAGGTGGAAAATGAACAACAACCCCAGGACTTATTGGGTCCTGTTGTTTTTTTAAGAAATGCTCTAAGTATTAAAATCCTACCAGTTTGCCACTTTGCTCTGAGCCAAAGCTTTCATGCTTCTGGTGATGCTGTGCTTATGTCCATCTTGGTAGCAAAAAAATGATTCTTCATTGCAGAAGAGGTATATCTAATCCTACAAGCAATAAGTGGTCATCCTGCTTATGGTCCCAGCAGACCTACTAAACGCTCAGGTTGAAAGGAGAAGTCTCAGGAGGACCAGCTGCTCATACACCACATTCTGCAGCTGGACATTTCAGCACAGAAAAAGAAAAAAACAAGAAAAGTGAGATAAAGAGCAAGGGGTGAAGGTGTGATTTCTCTAAGCTAATTCCAGTGGCATGGTTCAGTGATGCATAATGCATTGTAAATTCACCAGACAGAGCCTATTACAGTCAAAGCTAATGAAACCCTGCTGATTAGTGATCTCTTGATGCTTATCCACCATATGCTAGTTGAGTCTCATTCTCCGCTACCAAGACACTCACACAAAAAGAAATACCTCACTCGCACACAAGTTAGCAGATCTATTAACGGTATATAAAGTGCTTATTTTCGTGACCACCGGTGCAGGCAGTATGCTTGTAAAGAATGGTGTATTTGTAAAAAGGAATGGGGACAGAAGAGACTGTAGAAAGTGGGGGGGGTCCTGATACTACTGCACTACACTACTATTGTATACAGTGGTGCTTGAAAGTTTGTGAACCCTTTAAAATTTTCTATATATCTGAATAAACATGACCCAAACATCAAAAATGTAGACTCTAAAAGTAGTTTTAGCTCATATTTATGCAGAAATATAGAAAATTCTATATATCTACTGTAGATATACTACTTTACCAGCAAACTTAAAATGCCACACCCCTTGTTGCAATGCTCCACCTATGCCAGCACAGATACCTTAATTCTTACCATGAAAGAGTAACTGCACAACAACGAAACCATCACGAGGACAGATTATACTTTTACTGAGATCTGGTCAAGTAACTTTACTAAAGTGCCTACTTGCTCTCTGTGGAAGTAGAGTCCAAGCTGTCAGCTGCTGGTCAGTGATCTGGCAGCCTCAGATCCTTCTAAATACCCCATCCCTCCATCTCCCTCTCTTTCTTCATGATACAGAGTGAGTGTGACAGGCTCCTGGCTGTCCTTCCTTGGACCTCAATGCACAATTTAGCGCTGTCAGCATCATTGGAGTGCCTCCCTGCTCTCTTGTTCACCTCTGATCTCCCCAACTCTCTCCACCCCCATCACCCTGCCAGCTGTGAACACATGTCCGGCAGTACCACTTGCCTTCTGGTGCCTATGTCCCTACATCATTTCCACCTGATGATCCAGCATGAACCCGGCTAGCAACATCCTGCCCACACTCAATGGAATGCCAAAGAGAGACTTGACTTCTGCCCGGGTATCACGTAGCAGGCCGCACCCTGGAACTCAGCAGAGAGGTTAGATTGAGCACAAGGAGAGATAATGATGGGGCCTGATTATTAGTCAATTACGGCCACTCTATGGGGCACTGCTTCAGGAACAAGAGGGCGGGGGATAATCCCATTATCTGAGATGTCTGGATAATGGATTTTGTGTATGAGGCTTTTTTTTAATACATTGCATTGAGTGTTGAGAATATCATCTTCACAAAACCTGTAATGATATCCGTGAGCCGTGCGAGAGGGAAACTCATTTTGGAGCTACCGACTCTGAACAAGCACCATCATTTCCTCCTCTAGAATTCAGTACATGCTGTCTTCTGCCACGCTCAGCTTCTTTCTCCCCCCACCTCACTCTCTTGTTCTTTGTCCCTTGCTCTCTCTCTCTCTCTCTCTCCAGGCCTTTCCATCTGCTGATGGTTCTGTCATGATCGTTGCTATTGTCTTTACTGCACACTTTTTGCCCATGTGAATTGCATGGTTTGGCTTGGTCAAATTACTAAATTATTACCTACAGCGTGGGTGACCTTTATTTAGGATACGACGCCTCTCCCTTACGGAAATTCCATGAACGACTGTTTAAGGAGGTGTTACTTCTGTGCATATCTAAGCCTGATAAATGAGTATTCCATTTCCATTACTTTTAGATCAATATATTAAGACCATATTGCACATCATATTGACTGAAGCCATTACAGTGATCGAACTGCAAACAAAGCACTCCCCTCCCTGACCTGCTGGGGTTTGCTCTTTCAGTTGTTCATCGCTTAACTTAAGGATTCAATCTGACCTATAAGTGAGGAGATCTTTGAAGATCAAGTACAGCAATGAGCAACAATGTCCAGTGAGAACCAGTCAAAGCATTGGCAGAACTTGTCATCCTCTTTTTCTTTAATACTGCATAAAAATGAATGATTATAAGATTGAGAAACATGTAATGTAGTACAGTGGTTTGGGGATTTGGAAACATTTTCACACATCATCAAGGGTTTCTAAAGAGATTGGTCCTTGGAAGCCTCTCTAATAGAGAAATCCTCTGGTGTACAGCTCTACAATGAACCTTTAAGGGATTTCCAAGGCACATAATCAAAAGACCCATGGAAAGTGGAAAGTCTGCACTTGGCCAAACTGGAAGTATATATGGTAAAGAAATCAGGAAAAGTAAATCCGGAAACAACTCAGACAAAGGACCTGTAGTACGTGCTCAGCTTTAATGGCCTTCTTCTTCCTTGGAGGTCATGGTCTCAGTAAGAAGAGTCATTATATGTCTGCTCTTCCATGTCACTGCATCTGTGCAGCAGTTTATGACTTGGTTTATGGCTCATTCATACATAAATGCATGTACAGGAAAATGGAACACCTTCAAAACATTTGCCTCCTGGTCTCCTGATGCCTGTTCAGCTATGTTCATCATATCATGAACTCATGTGACATGCACATACATAAATGATATGGATATTGCTGTCAAATTTGTTGTGACATTAATGTAATAAAATTAGAATCTTCCAATATATATATATTTTTACACACACACACATATTATATATATTATATATACACACACATACACACATACATACATACATATATATACATATATATTTGCAGCACAGTGCAGGGGAAGCAGTATGATAAAGTGACTTTTGCATGTGTATAAGAATGATGTATAAAGCTTTCTAGGCCTCTAATTATTTGTACTTATTAGTATAGGCTTATCAGTGTATAGTTTGGACATTTATAGTTGGCCAGATTATAAATAAAAAAAACTGATGATTCCTAGGAAAGTTTTCCAGAAGTCTCATTGAAGCTTCCACTCATCCACCTTGAGTAGTGTGTGCAAGTGCATCACTGGCCAGAGAGAGGGTTGGCCGTATGACAGCGCAAGCCGAAAGCTCATTACAGACACTACAGAGCTCAGGGGCCTAATTAACAGCAGCTCATTTCTACCTGTGCAAGGAAACACTCTCCCATCATTTTTCATTATTAATACTTTAACAGCTGCTGACCGAAGAGTGGGCTTAGATAAGGAACTTTCAGATCCATCAATTAACCCGGCCACAGGCAGTTTGGAGAACTGAAGGCCTGTGAGGACCTGCTGATACGGCTGCGTATCGCATGCATGAATATTAATCTTTCACCTTTGCCATTCTGGGACACTTTCGTACCCCCATGCGGAACAGAGAATCAGGACCTTGACTCTGGGGGTGACCAGGAGGCTTCCCTTCAGAAACGAACTCTGACCCATGACCCCTGCATCACACCTCTAGCCATGATTCCCATGACATCATTTTTTTTTTTTTAATTTTTTTTTTTTTTGGAAGATCTCCAAGATCCAGGCTGAGTATATTTATAAAGCGTCTTTGGGATTTTTTAAAATTATTATTTCGGATCTGCTTTAAGGCTTGAAACGGACCTGATCTCAGAAAAGTCCTCCTGCCTTTATGAACCCCAGCCAAGTATTTCAGACATTAGCAATGCAGCTGTCCAGACACCTTTGAATACAAAAGGATTCATTTCTCAGGTCCATTAGCTCTCTGGAATGTTCTGTCCTTTGAAAAGTTTCTCTCTGAGCACTGAATGCAAATGAACGACTGGAGAGTTTGCCATCCAAGACCGCAATGATGGACCGTTCCGCTCACTTCAGGGGTCATGCTAAAAGGTGTACCACAGTGCATGTCTCTCTCACAGAAGAAAGGAACCTTGCTATGGTTATGCTTAAATAAGACACTATGCATAAAACATGTCATAGTCAGAGGCAGGGATGATGGGATGGTTTGCTGCATGTGTTCTGCTCTGTAGCATATTGTGGTTTTCATGAGCCATACATCTTTCTGCTGATCCAAGTGGCCCATCTCTTGTTCTACCACTCTTTTCCTTCTTAGTGGGTTCACTGACTTTCCTTTCAACAAGCCTGTCTAGTCTTAGCAAGACTTTCTCGCTACCATCTTTATCCCTCTATCTTTGCTTTCGCTTCCTCACGGTTTCTTGCCGACTCACTGACTTTCGTCGACCTTGCTGCAGAGATGGTGTGAAAAAGGCTTCTGGGGAAAACAAGATGCAGGCCCGGCAATGCATCTACTGTCACCAGTGTCCTGACCTCATCTTCTTCAAGTTCACACTTACACATGGCAACATTTCCCAGTTCCCAAGAGCTACAGTCGATGTTGCTTGGCTTTCCTGTGCTGTGAGCTGGAATGTTGCGTTTCATTTCACAGCAAGAGTGACGGAACTTCACTACAGGCCTCTCGACTCGCTTACACCTGTGAACCTGATGGGAATCAGCAATGACGATGGATTCTCAGAAGACTACTCATCACCACACGCTCACAAACGCTTGAAAAACGGAAGATTGTTAGGATGTTCAGCACACAGTATATGCGCACTTGGACTCAATTAACAGGCACGCTGTGAAAAACATGGAAATTATACATCTCTTGAATATGATTAATGGCCATTGTAAAATGTTTTCTGGGCATTGTAAAACACGCTCTACTCGGCATATTTCTACAACAGATTTAAATGACACAATAAAATAAACCCCCTAGTGAGGCTTGAACAGTGAGCTTTCTCCAGATTTGGAGCTAACGTGTGAGGAGTGTATATAAAGAAATATGTGCATGCTTAGAAATTCATGAGCTTGTATTTATTTCTGAGACTCCGATTGACCGGTCGTGTTCAAAAATATCGTTACAGTTTAAAACACTACAAGCGGCTCAGATTGAATCCGAGTGCTTTATGATTTCCCCTCTAGGAAACATCAATAAACATAAACATAACTATAACTTATTGAAGGAAAAAAAACGTTGTTTTTTTGTTTTTTTTTGGTCATATATCTGACTGTAATGTTTTAATTTCATACAGAACATTTAAAACCAACAACGAATCAATCCAAACATTAAAATCAGAGCGGTAAGACCACTCAAATACAGTACTTTAAAAAAAAACAAAAAAAAAAAAAACAACTCGTAGACTCGTGAAATAGGTGCATGTGTATCCAAACCCTCGCAAGTCAAGAGAGTCCGATACACAGTTCTGAAAACTACAAGCTTTCCTGAAGCGATATGCTCGTCTCTTTTGCATGTATCTCACGCACAATTGAAGTTATAGCATTTTAAATCCTGGTGAAAAAAGTGAAAAGGGAAGAAAACTGTATTTAAAAGGAGGAGCATCGTGGACATCCTCACAGTCAGTATCGGACTTTAAACTCAATCCAACGACTTGATCAAAGTCTGATGTACACTGTGTGAAGAAATCAGACTTAGCTAGCAAGGTCTTAGACATCTTTAGGCAGACTGACTGCCGTGTTTGTTGAGCTGGCTCTTTATCTGACCTGATCTTTGCAGAAACCCTAGCCAGGGTTAAAATGTAAATAAAAACGGTTCCATTTTGATCATTTGGGTGAAATATATTTATGGTTTCTCGTAGGTGTCAATCGAAACCTTTGTTGTCGTCTTCCAGTATTCAGTCGCAGGGATATCCAATGGGTTTCTACATGTACATGTACTAGATGAGCAGTCTGTAATCTCCACTAATTAAGGAGATGGTAAACATTAATAATATGACCTGTGAGAAATATCCTCAACAAAATATAAAATTATGAAATGATCCCTCAGAGTGCCCGCTACACCTGCAATAATCATAAAACTGATTGCATTTCCGTTGCTTGATTACCGTTCATCACGCATCCAAAACGTTCGGTTTGTTTTCCCGCCTGGTTCTACAGGTGCACGTGCACTTCTTGTTACTCATATTTCATCCACTTCTTGTTCACGCATTTGGCAAAAAAAACGATTTTAGAAAATGGTTAAAAAAACAAGAAAGAAAAAAAAAGCCCAAAGCCAGGAGGTCTAAATTAAATTCACATTAAAAGACGACGATTTGGGCATTTCTAGCTGGGCGTATAATTGACCGAAACTGAAGGAAGTAGGAAAACGAAGACGAACGTGTTATCCAGGAGTGAAACTTTTCCACTTCTTTGGCAATGTTTACACGACGAGCTTCTCACAGAGCTGTCTTATAGATAAACAGCTGCTCCACAGCGCTCTCACCATGGCACTAATAGACAAGAGCATCCGGCGCTTTGGGCTGCGTTCGGCGCTGTAATTCAGGCTCGCCTCGCAGACTCTTCGCCTCTGTGTTTATGACAGAGACAATAAAGTGCGCGTACGGGGCCAGGAAAACGGCAAGACGCTTAATCTCTTTGGACGGATTTATATTCTCCTGTAAGTAAGTGTGCGCTGGAAACGTCTCGTTAAAATCTCAGAAAGGCCGGAGGGGAAGTGAAGGCAGGTAATCGTCTGAGAAAAGCGGAAGGAGCTCAAGATTTGAGAGATGGTGCTACGGCTCGAGTCATCCATTTGCTTTGCCTGGGATTCAATGAGTTTGAGTTTTACATGAAGAAGACACCAGTCATTCTGATAATGAAGTTACGGAGCCTTTCCTGAGGTTTCAGACTTTGAAGCCTCCTCCTCCAAGTGGTCCTTGCTTGAGAATGATTGATGACTGGCTCGAGTTGTAAATGTAGCAGATGGATGTGTTTGTGTTTGTGTGTGTGTGTTTGTTATTTTTCCTCGAGCTGCGTTCACTGCAGGCCGAGCTCTTTATTCTCCACAGACCAAAGAAACCCACCTGCTCGCACTCGTCTCTTCTCATCTCAATGAGCTGTTTCTTTGACTCCACCGCAAAGTCCTTCAGCAGTGGAGAGAGGAAGGAGAGAAAGAAAGAAAGAAAAAAAAAAAAAAAAAAAAAAACGATTTAATAATCTGTACGTCTGCTGCTGTTTGGAATCCGCTATCGGCGCACTTTTTCCCCTCTGACATTCTGCTGATGGAAAGGCGTTCAGAAATGCTTATCATTACAAAAACCCATCCGCCACCTTTCATACTCCGAATATTAGCTTGGCAAAGTGTAGAACTGCGAAGGAGCAAAATGCTAAATAAACCCATGGTTGTTGGGTTTTTTTTTTTTTTGCACCTATCGTATTTCTTGGTATTTGATAACAGAAGATGGGTTTACTAGTAGCGCGATCTGAATTTGGTGCATGAAACGCACACATATAGACTCACTCTCACACACACACACATACATAATATTATATATATATATATATATATATATATGACATGCACACACACACTCTCGAGGTCAGAACAGCTGCAGAAGAAAGTCAGGTGCCCAGTCCATGGCGGTCTGCACGACAGCCAGCGCAGCCGCCCCAAGTGTAGCTGAAATACCCCACACAGCCATCCTCATGAGCTGCTGGGCGCCGCTGGGCTGAACACTGTGGGGGTGTGCCAGGGCGAGGCGGGCATCTTGACGCTGGTGGAGATGCTGATGTTGCTGCCGCAGGATGGAGTCGGGCCGCTGCTGTTGAGTGGACGTCTGGAAGTCCTGAAAGGAGCTGATGGCAATGCTGGAGAGAGAGAGCGAGAGAGAGAGAGTACTGAGCACGAAACTATAGAGTATAGCTGTTTACTACTGAGGAAAAATTCCTCAAGAGCTTACCCATTCTTATATGATACTGCAGTTGAATGCTCTATTCTGATTGGTTGGAAGGTGTTGATTAATTTTCAATTTGCAATATAATTTAAATAATTATTATTTAAATATATTTAAATAATTAATTATTTAATTTTTTTTTTTTTTAAATACACGCAGGTTCTTATTAATGCCTTTGTTAAAATGAATACGTTATTGTTTCTATAGTAACAGCTCGTTTACAGGGACTTGTATGGTGCACGCGCTGCATAATCTATAACTAGTAATAAAATTTGATTTCTTTAAAAAAAAAAAAAAAGAGAAAGAAAAGAAAAGAAAAGAAAAAAAAAAAAAGGAAAGTGTTATTCAACAAAGAAAAACACAATCATTGATCTGGTGAGTAGTTGTTTGTTTAACGTTTTTGGAAGGAGTCTCCAGTGTCAGCGCTTTGTAACAGTCGAACGTAAAGCTGTAGCTTTATGAAGCATTCGTTGTGTCGAACTATTTCAATTGCTTTTGTTTGATTTGTTCATTGCAAACAGATGAAAGTCTGTACATTTTGACAATAAACCTGATTTGTACTGGGGGTTGAATCATTTTGATTGCACAACTGTACACCATAACAGGAACTAACTTCTTTGCATGTTTGACAGCATTAAACAATTATAAACAAGTATATACAGTCTTTAATAAATATATTACACTTGTAGCACAACATACACGCTACAGTTGATACCAACACACACACACACACACACATATATATATACATACACACACACACACACACACACACACACACACACACACTTACACTTTCTTCCTCAGTCACGTGACGATTTCGGCTCTGTCTGATGGGGACTGTGGTCATGTTGGGAATAAAAGGTAATGCTGACAGAACGTAAACTGAAGAAATTCAGTGTCTGCTAACGCTAGCGTGCGTATGACGTTATGCGCCATCGCCTAGGAAGTGGCTTATACTTCCGGTTAGTAAAAAATATTACCTTTCTAAAATCCACACGCTAGACAGTAGAGTACACAGTGCATAGTGTAAGTGTACAGTACTTCATTTGGGACACAACTTTAGTATTTACTCTCCGAAGCGTGTTTTCGGAACAGAAGTAACGTAATGAGTAAATCTCCCCCGCGCCGCGCGCAGACCAACTAATCCATAATGAGATTCGTTCACAACGATTTTCATAATCAATTATTATCGATTTTATCGATTAGTTGTTGCAGCTTTAATATATATGCAAGTACACCCTTTCAAAGAGCAATGAACTTTTAATTATTAAGTATATTTAAACTTTGCAATCGGAATGTCAAAAAAAAAGTGATTAAATATCCTAAATCATTGAATACAGTATTGTGAATTCTTTATGCTTTAGTTATTCATTGTGTGTGTTTTAGTGCGTTGTTACAGAAAGCGCGTATTCACAATGTGACTTACCCAGTCTACCTAGCTCATTAATCAAGCGCAAGTTCGCTTGTGTCATTTTGTGCAGAAGCGCATTGTAATATTGGGTTTATGTTGGCAAATTGGGCCCAATTTGGACATTTTCACTTAGGGGTGTATTCACTTTTGTTGCCAGCGGTTTAGACATTAATGGCTGT
>JANDJT010000141.1:9846359-9875922 GCA_024331685.1 Stegophilus panzeri | reverse complement strand
CTCTCTCTCTCTCTCTCTCTCTCTCTCTCTCTCTCTCTCTTTGCCAGTATCAGCCAGAGGAGGATGTCCTCCAGGAGTGTTTTTAATTTTTAAATTTTATTTTTATACCACACCGTGGTATCGACTTTGGTATCGAGTATCGTGAACTTTTGGCGGTATCAGTACCGACTACTAGATTTTCGGTATCGTGACATCCCTAATTTCAATCACCTTCTTCCTCATCATTTCTGGGATTTCTTTCAACTTTGCCATAATGTGTTACAGGGTAAGACCTTTTAACCAACTTCATGCTGTTGAAAAAGTTCTATTTATGTGTTGATGTGATTGAACAGGGCTTGCAGTAATCAGGCCTGGTTGTGTCTAGTCTAGCTGAACCCCATTAGGAATGCAGTTTCATAGATTTGGCGAATTAGTAACTCACAGCACTGTATATCACACACATTCTAGCATTCAATATGTCACTGGACTGAATCAAAACAGATCAAATATGATCTAATATCAGCCCTGATACTGAAGCTCATTACCACATCAGTGCATACCCAACACAAATAATGAAATTTGCCAATATTGGTTTTTTTTTTTTTGTTTTTTTTTTTAAATAGTGAGAAATAGATTTTATGAGCATAGCACTGTTGAATCCTCAACTCTGATTGGTCAGAACAGTTTCCTATAACTGCAGCTCTGAAAGTAGTTCCGGTTGTAAGGCAAGTCACAGGTTTATGTATATTAACACAGTCGTTGTAATACGTTATTGCTTTTATAATATCATATGGTAGACATGCCAGATAAACGGATTTAAAATGTATGCAATAATTAAAAATGGTACCGGTTTCTTTGAGGAAACTCTTATTTATTGTTTATGGAAGGAGTCTTCAGTCCCAGTCGGTGATAAAACCATAACTTTAACCCTTCTGATGCTGGAAAGTCTTCGGTTTTACAATTTCTTGATAACATGACAAGCTGTGTTTTTAATTAATTTTTTTTTTGGTCTTATTAACTTCATGAGAGAGAGAGAGAAACACAAAGCTGGTGAAGGAACGACTGTTTATAGCTGCTATAACGTAAGTGATAACAGGAACTAGCCTCGTTTCACAGGTGTTCCACATCAAATAAAATTATAAACGGATATAATCGCAATCACTGGAACCTTTCAGTGGTATAAGAGGAATTAAACACTCTGATCCATGCGGTTATAGGAAAATAAACAACATCCATGTGGTAACATTAACTCACACCTCGCCCCCATCGCCCCCCAACACCACACACACACACACACAACCTTCTCACACCATCCAATTATTGATTATTTTCCTATAACAGCACTACCCCCAAGTGTATTATTCATCACGTAATGTTCTCCTGGACAATTATTTTTGGGCGTCAGTGGTTCAAATCCATATTTCTATGTCTTCATGGTATAAAATGCAACAAGTCTTGAAAGTTTTGGCACCGTGGCACACAGCCAAATCTTTCACATGGGATCATTTATATTTAAACACTACAAAAATCTCAGACTTGTGCAAATGATAATCTCAAAGTCTGATCATTGTAATGGTGTCTGTTTACGGACAAAAGATTTGGAGATCTCGGTGTGTGTGTGTGTGTGTGTGTTCCACGTAGCTGGACACGTCAAGACCTCCTCCCTAGTTACATAACTTCCATGAACAGACTGAATGCATCACTCAACCTTATTCTAATATTCAATATTAGAATATTATAAATCATGTTAAACCCACAAATCCTGCTCACCTTCATGTCTGCCAGGTGTTGTTCTGCTCCCATTCAGCGGGTGGCGTTTTTTCACCTTTTTCATCTCTCTTAGCTCTATAATATGTTACTAAATGATAACTATGTATATCATTAAACTATTTCAACTCTGTAATTAAAATAAACTGCCATTTGTTCGAGTTCTCCACTCCGCTGGTAAAATAGTTCCGTTTCAACGCCGGTGACTCAACCGCACATGATTGCAGGAATTGATTCCCCAGCGTTGATCCTATTGGTTGACAGGCGTTAAAAGCTTGAATCTGATTGGTCGGTTTTCTGTGTGCTACTCCAGCAGGAGCGCTATAAATAAGGGAGCATGGCCGTGTTGCCAGGTTTGTAATAAACCCTTTAAAAAACTTAAACCGCACATAGTATGGTTGTGAGACTTGCCTAATTTTGTTTTTAAGGTCTCATACAATAGATTTACACGCATCCGAGGTCAAAAATCACTTTAATGTGCTCATAATTTAAACTGCAGCCTTACCTTTTTTCCTCCCCAGTGTCACAAACGACTCGTTAAATGATCCGTTCTAAAGGATTCATTCGAATCTCCTCCTTTCAGAGAGCATACTCTGCTCTGATTGGTCAGATGTCGCAGTCTGTTGTGATTGGTCTACATCTGTCAGCGAGTTTCAAAAGGACACGCCCACTACCCTAACGAGTTTCAGCTCCATCTGAAAAAATGAAGACCAGAGGCGGGGCTTTTTGTTACAAACCTACATAGGTTAGTACAGGAAGTAAAGTCTGGAATCACTGACGACTCGTTTTAGCTGTTCAGAATCGGTTCCTTCTTTTGGGAGTCAGTAACTCTGTTTGTCGTGCACTTTGATTTTTGAAACTTTGCAGACTTTTTACATTCACAAACAGCTCTATAACACACTACACGAAAGGTAATATCTGAAAAACCATAATAGGTGCACTTTAATATTATAAATAGATATACTGTGGTTACAATAAAAAATAAAAAATAAATAAATAAATAAAATCAGTGTAAACAAGAATATTTAAATATTCTAGAGTAAATTCCTATTATTTATATCCTATTATTTCATTAAAATAAGACTACTTAACTTGATTTAACTTTGGTGAAGGAGCTCTACAGGGAAAGTGCATATCATTTTTAATGCTGCTTTGCTAAATATGGATTATCTCACAGTAAAGTTGTATTCTATTGAGTAATTTTCGATAACAGTAGCAATGACAGCTGCAAGGCTTATATTAATGTGCTTGTTTTCCTACATTACAGTTTCTATAGTGTGTACGTACACAGTGACTTGTATAAACGATGATCCACACAAACAGATTTAAAAAAAAAAAAAAACATGTTTAACTGTTGATATGGTGAAGTTTTCTGTGAGATGCTTTTTTCAAGCATTTTTGGAAGGAGTCTCCAGTGTCAGTGTTTTATAACAGTCAAAGGTAAAGTTTTAACTGTTACATTTTTCCAAGTTTTCTATTGTAGGAAAGTCTTCAGGGTAGAAGAGTTTACACTTTCTTGTTTCTGGTAACATGGCAAGCTGCACTTTCTTTGCCTTATTAACTTCAAGAGCTAGAGAAGGGAGAAGCTGGTGAGGGAAAGATTGTTTATACAGTTGCAATCAAAATGATTCAACCTCAATTGCGAATCAGGTTTACTGTCAAAATTTACAGACTTTCAGCTGTTTGAAATGAACAATTCAAACAAAAGCGATTGGAATAGTTCAACACAACGAATGCTTCAAGTGGTTTCCCCGAATTCAACTGAAAATGCATGAGCGAAAGACAGGAGAAAGTGCGCGAGACAGACCGAGTGTCTGCGCGAGAGAGGCCGAGTGTGTCCGAAAGTACGCGAGAGAGACCGAGTGTGTGCGCGAGAGGGCGCGAAAGTGCGCACGAGAGACCGAGTTTGTCCGAAAGTGCGCGAGAGAGACCGAGTGTGTCCGAAAGTGCGCGAGAGAGACCGAGTGTGTCCGAAAGTACGCGAGAGAGACCGAGTGTGTCCGAAAGTGCGCGAGAGAGACCGATTGTGTCCGCGAGCGGGAGCGAAATTGCGCTAACTGATCACACACTCGCTCATAAAGCCATACAAAGGAAACGCCATGTATAGACTGTACGCTGGACTTATTAAATTGACAATAGAAGGCAAGAAAATGTTTGCGGATCCTCTTCCACCGGTTCACACGCGCTGTAGTAGAGTGTGAGAGTCAGTTAGGTGTGTTCACGCATAGCAGCTGCTGTCTATGTGCGGGCATGTGTGCGTGTCGTGCCTGAAGGTGTTCACTAGGGGGCCATGCTGAAAAAGAACAATAGAAACCTTAATATAGATTGTACTGGGTTTTAATGGTTATAATGGGAATTGTATTGGTTTTAATGGAAACTGTAATGGTCCCTGTGGGTCTCTACTGGCCATTTGTTGCCTTCGGTGGCATGTTATGTCTAGTGGATGCCATTATTGACCAATAATGGTAATGTGTATGGTTTTAATGGTTAGCTGATGGTTAGTAATGGTATTTGTAGTGGAAACCATTAAAATTTCTGTGATTGTTTCTATTGGGTTTTTTTTTTTTTCAGCAGGGACATAGTCCAAACAGAAAGTTGTTTCACTGTAGCATGGAGAATGAATAAAAGAAGCAAGGCACAAGGAAAAGGGGTATTTTGTTTTTCACGTCATATTTGATCATTTGATGCAATATTACACTCAGATTTGTCTCACACTGTGTTTGTTTTCCATGCACCTCCTTTACCCAAGGTCTCCATCTTTCCCTCCAAACATTCATTTTGCATAATTCATTCTTTTAAATGACGAACTTGGAGTATTACACTACGCATGCACATCTTCTATTTAAGTCCATGCAGTAATATAAGTCTGTCCTAAAATCTGCTGCCGAGTCTGCATGGCAAGCCAAAGATATCTACTCAAAACAGAAACTCAGCTCCTTCCAAACCCCACATGCTGCTTATAAAGTAAAATATCATGACTGGTTTTGCCAAATGTATTGCTGTATTTAAAATATATATATATATATATATATAATTAAAGAAGAGCATTAAAAGCATGCCAACATGCAGACCCCCCGAAAAAAAAAAAAAATCCACTGAAGGTCTTGTATTATTCCATACAATATATCATCATAAATAAAACGACGAGAATGTACAGATCAATTTAATAAGGTATATTATAGAAATATGAGACAGTGGTGTACTATTTGTATAATTAATCTTGCTAACGTGAATATATGTTTTAACATATAAATTTACTTAATGCTAAGAGTGAACATACCCAATCCATCATAGATAGATAGATAGATAGATAGATAGATAGATGCGTTCTGTCCACCGATTTCAGCTCACAACCAACAATTCAGCAAATCATGCCGGATACCGTACAGTGTAAAGCCAGCTTAAATCAGGCTAAAACTATTTTGTTCTGAAATTAAAGTCCTCATGAAGTGCCTTGAAACATGCAGTGTTATTCGATGTGTTGATGTAATTTCCACTGCAATAGAAAGTCAGGGCTGGATATATCAAGTGGATCCTCCTGCTTTTTAAATAGCCAACAGTGTTTGGCTTACCTCACAGCCCGGGCTAAGCCGTACTTTACAGAGTACCATGGATGCGAGCCTGAGCAATAACGATGCGTTGGATTCACTTGTGGAGGATTTTTCTCCACCTCCTTCACCTGTTCAAGAGGACCTCGCAGAATCTTCTACCCATGGAGTCGGGCCATATCAAATCGAGCCAAAAACAGAGGGTGACGGTTCTAATGAGGAGGCAGGTGGTCATTCAAGCCATTTCCTTCTTAACCAACTTAAGTTTGGAAAACTGAATGAATCGTACACATTCAAACAGCTAAAGACACGACCCAGGCTAGCTGATATGATTTCTCTTGCTCAACAATGGCAACTTCGGCAAGGTGATTTTTATAATGTTGGGTGTGGGACACTTCAGGTTCTAGAGAGCATTTGATTGGACAGAAAATCTGATGAGAAGCTGAAGTGCAGAATGATGTCATCAAAATTGTTGATCCCTATATTTACATTTATGGCATTTGGCAGACACCCTTATCCAGAGTGACTTACATTTATCTCATTTTATACAAGTGAGCAATTGAGGGTTAAGGGCCTTGCCCAAGGGCCCAACAGTGGTAGCTTGGCAGTGCTGGGGCTTGAACTCCTGACCTTCTGATCAGTTATCCAGAGCTTTTAACCACTGCATATCTTTTGGAGTACACGAGCTTACAGATAACCTTAAGATTGACATGGTCATACTAAAAGCCACAAAACGTTTACAAAAATTTTGATTTCATGAGGACTTAAATATCCTTCCTCCATCAGGCCACTCCCACTACTGATCTTTTGCGCACCATGTGCGGAGCATGGGCTTGCGTTGACACAAGTGAACACACCCATCTCTCTCTTTTCTTCTTCCTTTTCTTAAACACGATTCACGGATCTCAAAGATGAGTTCCTGCATGAGAGTCTGACCCAGTCCTGCATCATACACGATGTCTCGGTCAGCCCTGTCCTAGATGGAAACATGGGCGACAGGCGCGAGAGAGGCGCCGTGACGCGCAGGCGGAGAACCGTAACGATCTGCGGGGAAGTCGCAGCGGCGGGCGCGAGCTCGAAACGCACGGACAGGAGCGAGCAGAGAGGCGGTGACACCTCCCGCAACGCGATCGCCAACTGCGAGCAGGTGCACGAGACGGCCAAGAGCAAAGAGAATGGCCTTAAGGACAAGATCAGGTAAAGTCGGAGGTTAGATCGGTTACAGAGAGTCCATTCGCTCCAGTCTCGCAGGTGATGAATAGTTAGTTGCATGTGCGCAGGAGCTCTGACGGTGCTAGTGGTTATAACATCAAGACGTGACATATAACATCCATAATGATTATAATACATATCAGAAGCAAATATTGATCACCAGCATTTATTATATTAATTGACTCATCTGATCAATACTTTCATTTTAATGCATAATTCTGATCTTGGTGTTTTCCCTGCTGTAAACTATACATCCCCCCCCATCTGAGTTAAGTATTTTTTGCCATCTTCAAACCTTCAATCAACCTTAAATTGTGAAAATATTAAACTATAATCAAAATCTGTGGTGTAACTCATTACATAGCACTGCCATGTCCACTGACAAAGACATTAAAAAGTATAGCTGATTACATAGTCAACTTTGAGAACATGAAAACTCTTGTCTCTATCTAGCTTGATCTAACAGGAAGGACAGGATTCTTCACATTACAGATATAATATAGCCTGATCTACATTATATGCTGATTTCTGATTGATGTCGTGCAATACTATGTCAATAATAGTTAACAATGGATTTTCCCACGCTCATAGTATGTTATCAGTGAGTAACGTCACAAAACTACTGTTGTGTTTGTTGTAGCCATCTATGGGTTTGTCGCTAGCAACTTTTAGTGTCCTCATAAACACTCATATTTATATGTTCTCGCATGTATGTTTATATCATAGCTACACTTTATGGCTAAAAGTATGTGGACACCTGACCATCACACCCATATGTGCTTGTTGAAGATTTAGTCCTCCCTTTTGCTGCTACAATAACCCCCACTCTTCTGGGAAGGCTTTCTACTAGATTTTGGAGCATGGCCTCCCAAAGAGATTTTTGCCCATTCAACAACAAGAGCATTAGTGAGGTCAGGCCCTGATGTTGGGCGAGGGGGTCTGGGGTGCAGTCAGTGTTCCAGTTCATCCCAAAGGTGTTCAGTGGGGTTGAAGTCAGGCCACTCGTGTTCTTCCACACCATCCTTGGCAAACCATGTCTTCATGGAGCTCACTTTATGCACAGGGGCATTGTCATGCTGGAACAGGTTTAGGCCTCTTGGTTCCAGTGAAAGAGAACTCACAATACTCCAGCATACAAAGACATTTTATACAATTGTGTGCTTCCAACATTGTGGCAACAGTTTGGGGAAGAACCACATGTGGGTGTGATGGTCAGGTGTCCACATAATTTTAGCCATATAGTGTATGTCAGATGTTAGCCTGTAATATGTGATATGTTCGTTGCAAATCTCTCGACAAGAAATCAGAGGCTGGCAGTGTAGCGTCTTGGGGATGTAAGCTAGATAAAACATATAAAAGAGATATAAACATAAGGAGTGATTAAATCAGTGAGTACAACCAAAGTGTCTCTTCTGAGGTCAGTTGAGATCAGATTGGGGTAGTCTCGTAAGGCAAATCAGTTACCGTGTAATCAGGTTGTTGTTTTTGCCATGTTGAGTTTGATAATGTGAGGGCTTCAAAACAAATCTTCCAAAACTGAAGATCAGAATTTTAGTGTCCTTATAGATAGTTACAGCCGTGTCTGAGGTGTCTAACGAGACACAACAATCCAATTATAGATCAGAGCAGTTGAAGGTTAAGCGCCTTGTTCAAAAGCACTATTTTTAAGGCCATGGCTGTGTTAGTATTTAACCTCACAACCTTTTAGTAATAATCACAGAACCTTAATCACTGCCGCTGCATATCGTTTCTGGGCTTATATTAAAACTGTAGACGTTAAGCTGCCTTCATGTGCTTGTTAGACTGAGATCTTTCCTATTTTTAAAGTTGTAATTATGACATGCACTGCACCACTAACCCTATGGCCTAGTTGGTGAATACTTAAAATAAAATTGCATCCAGAGAAATAAAGACCATCATTGTGTGAAGCTGGCTTTCCTTTCACGTGAAGAAAGAGTAAATGCAGGAATATTGAAAATTCTGGGCCAGGCTCTGGGTTACTAATCAGAAGGTCAGGGGTTCAAGCCCCAGCACTGCCAAGATGCCACTGTTGGGCCCTTGAGCAAGGCTCTTAACCCTCGCTGCTCCAGGGGTGCTGTATCATGGCATCACGTATCACACTATATGACCCTGTGCTCCGACCCCAACCTCCTAACATGCTGGGATATGTGAAGAAAAAATATATTTTTTAAATGTGACCTCAAGTTTTTATATGTGACCAATAAATAAAGACATGTTTGTGAAAAGAAAATGCGCATGAAGAAAATTGGATCTTATTTCATCATATTTGTCGGGCCCCTCATACAACGAATTTCTTAAAACAACTTAGTAATTACCATTATTAAAACAACAGACTTTAGTGAGTTCCACTATTTTATGTGGAAAGCCGGCATACAAGTGGTCCTGTTATTAAATATTGAATTGTATTATATAATAGTATAATAATTCCATAACAGTATATATACATAAATTATCAAAATGCTGTAAAATCTAAATAAGAGAGATTCATTATGTTAGAAATAAACACAATGTAGCATGCAGTTATAGGAAATTCATTCAGGCATGTCCCCAAGTGTTTAATTCCTCTTTTACCACGGCTGTTTGGTAATGGTAACAATATTTATTTATTTAAAAACGACATTATATTTACATTCAATGTTGTGGAACGTCCACAAAACAAGTTAGTTCCTGTTATCACTTGTATAGTTGCTGAAAAACAACATTAACAACAACAACAACACAGCTTTTCATGCTACCAAGAACGTGAAAATTGCAAACATCACCATCCTTGAACAGTTGAACAATATCACAGCATGGCTTGTTGTTTTCACAGTAAAAATGTCATCTCCAATCGGGATTTTACGAATGTTCCACACTTAAACCTTTTTGCCCTTGCTGTCTCTTCAGCTGCCATCGGCTCCAGGAGTCACTGCTCAGCTCGGAGAGTGGTTACAGCAACTACAGAGGAATCCTCAACTGGTGTGTGGTCATGCTGGTAAGAGCTCCTTCATGGACAACAAACCGTTTCAGCTTCAAAGCAGACACAAAGGAAATGCTGCCGCGCTGTTTCCCTTTTCTCATCTCTTTTAGATTAGTGTTATATTTAAGCAATGTCACATTGCTTTTATACAGCAGGTCTACAAACACGAAAGTAATGTTTAGGAAGTGACATTTCAGACACAATATGGCCAAATGTTCTTGCTCTGTTAGCAGAAATAGATGTTGAAGAAGCCTCACTCAGTTTATAGCACGTCGGCTAGCTCTCGTTGGTTTGTACATTCACTTTAAAGGTGCTTCTGGTTCCCTTCTTCCTTTTCATTTTCATCTGATGATCTTTCATATTTTAAGTCAAAAGCTATATTTCTTCTCAAATACATCTTATGGATGCATGCTGGAATGCATAATCAGTGATGTTCCTGGGGTTTGTGGGTATTTCAGGTCTTTCAACATCAAACACTCTCGCTCAGGTGACCCGGTTGTTGGGTTATCAATCCCCGGCCTGTGTCCCAGCAACAGTATACCAAGGGCCTGCCCTCTTAATCGAGAGTCAACGTGTGGCTCTCTCTGCAGCAGCAGTAGTAGATTTTATGGCCCTCATTTTTTTCCAGTCCCATTATGCCTAGCTGGATCAGGACTTTACAGAATGAGTGGTCTGCAAAGCCTCGGCAGCCGACCTCTGTTGGTTCACAGCAAGTGTCCCAGTCCTGTTCTCAGATTGCTCCACCAGTTCCTGGTACTTGGCACGCTTCTTTTCATATGCCTCAAAATTAGTCCCATGTGCTTTATCAATCCACACATCCACTCAGTTGCACAACAAACAACTGAACTCTGGTCCACTAAGCGCTTGAGTTCTCGGTCCTCGTCATGTTTCAGTTTGTTACAGGTGAAAACACGGGTTTATGAAGGTCCACACCAAAATGAGCTTCTAGTATCATGGTAACGCTTCATTTCAGCTCTAATACAGTAAGCATTAAGTTCCAATAAAGGCTTGCAGATCTAAACCAGTAAGACCACAGGGAATGCTAATAATGCGAAAATGTGAAATTGCTAACACATTGTACAGAAGTGTTTACTAACTGTTATTATCCTGCGATCTTCTGACTGGATATAAAACCACAGAGTCAAGAAGTGTTTAAGAGTGCGTTCTATAAAGGACAATCACAGGGTTAGATGGGAGGAGATGCAGCACAAAACACAGCTTGCTGCAGCAGGAAATTGCACTTGTAATGCTGCAGGAATTAACATTTCACAAACTGTGCTTGTACCTGGCTACTAAATTCTCAGTGCAAACTGTAAAAGCTGCCGTAAAGTCGAAGTCCTTCAATAAAATTAAATAAATTGAATAAAGGTGATTGTGTCAGAATAAGTGTGGATGGCATTAATATGGCTGATATGCTGATTTGATTAACACGTGGTTTTAATGAAAAGACCGCTACGTACAGAATAAGTTATTTCATATTATTAAAAATCTATATTTTTATAAAAGTTCTGACATGGGGGCACGGTGGCTTAGCAGGTCTGTATAATAAAAAAAACAGGTCCTGGACAAGCAGAATTAAGAGATGTCATTTCTCTAAATAGTTCTTGCAAGGTGCTGAAATGGCTTTGTATCATAGATCTTTTTTTTTTTGTATCATTTGTGTCATAGATTTGGGGAATTAGTAACTATGGGGGGCAAATACATTTTCACACTGGCCCAGTTGGTATTGGATAACTTTTTTTATTCAATAAATAGCATTATCACTTAAAAACGGTGTTTTGTGTTTACTCAGGTTGCCTTTGTTTTATCTTAGATTTTGTTTTAATTTCTGATGTAATTTAGTATGAGATATACACAAAAACAGAAGAAATCAGGGCGAATACTTTTTCACAGCACTGTATGACGAAGAGAAGCACAGGTTATGCTTATCAGCAATGCAAATGTGGAGTTGGCGTCACTCTGCTTTGTATGGTTAGTGTGAGAACGTGAACTCGGTTGTGAAAGGAAAGACTTGGACGAAGCGACAGTGACTTGGCTTTGTTCCACTGCTTGCCACATTCATGTGAGTGAAACAGAGAACTTTCTTACCCTCTGTCTCTCCTCACCATCGAACTCACTCCTCACACTCCAGGAGTCGTCTTTATACAGTCGTACATCAGCCATGTGCTTGTTTCTCTCACCCACGTTCTTATGATAGAAGTTAAACTTGGCTTCATATGCAGTGACACCGCTCATTTAAAATCATTTCCCATTATTGTGTAGTTAAATGCGTTGATGTATGAAAAGCAAAACCTGCAGCAATATCCAACCTGATCACTGGTGTAACTTACTTCCCAGTATAAGTACTTAATCTGTGATGGATTATGCTGAAACAGGAGCTGGGGTGTTATGATTTAAAAATGGAATGATACAAAAAAATAGTACATTCATGTATATATGTATGTATGTATGTATGTATGTACAGTTGCAATCAAAATGATTCAACCCCCAGTGCAAATCAGGTTTATTGTCAAAATTTACACACTTTCAGCTGTTTGCCAAGAACAAATCAAACAAAAGTAATTGAAATAGTTCAACACAATGAATGCTTCAAGTGGTTTCCCCAAATTCAGCTAAAAATGCAACTTATAATGACCTCTCCAGTCTCAAAATTATTCAACCCCTTCATGGTAAGCATCTTTAGTACTTAGTAGAGCACCTTTTTACTGTTATGACCTGCTGCAAACGAGATGCATAGCCAGACACTAGCTTCTGGCAGCGTTCCTGAGGAATCTTAACCCATTCCTCATGAGCAATGGTCTCCAGTTCAGTAATATTCTTGGGTTTGCGTGCTGCACCCGCCTTCTTCAAATCCCACCAGAGACTTTCTATGGGGTTCAAGTCAGGTGACTGTGATGGCCCTGTAGAATCTTCCAGGACTTCTTCTGCAACCAAGCCTTGGTGGGCTTGGTTATTTCATCAATTTTCTACCCCTAGCCAGTTCAGGTATTTCATGTGTTCCAGCTCAAGCACACCTGGTGCAACTAATGAAGCCCTTGATTAGTTGCATCAGGTGTGCTTGAGACAACACCTGTTTTGCATATTTGTGCTGTTGTGAGGGATTCTATTCAGAGGGTTGAATAATTTTGAGACTGGAGAAATCATTATAAGTTGGACTTTCAGTTGAATTTGGGAAAACCACTTGAAGCATTCGTTATGTTGAACTATATCAATTGAAATAGTTCAACTGAAAGTGTGAAAGTCTGTAAATTTTGACAGTAAACCTGATTTGCAATGGGGGTTGAATAATTTTGATTGCAACTGTATGTATTTACTTATTTACTTATTTCCAAAACACTGGTGTCATCAGTCCATTGCTGGCCTCCATGCACACACATGATCACACCTAAGGGCAGTTTATCTTAATAATAATGAGTCTTTATTATTGAGTCTTAGCCAGTTCACTTACTGGCATCTGACAGTGGGAGGAAACCTTAGATACTGGAGGAAACCCACATGAACAAGGGGTGAATGTATGTTGAAACTCCACACAGACAGTAAACCGGGGACCAAATCCTGGACCCTAGAGCTGTGAGATGGTAATGCTGCCTACTGTGCCACACTGTGCCGCCCAAAACGATAGCATTAATAGCAAATATTTGCCAATGTACTAATAATTTTACCACATAGGTTTTTAACAGACAATAATACAATAATCTTCTTGGAAAAAAATTGCCTTTGAGTGGAAATATACCCAGTACTAGAAACTCAATGCTGCAATCTGTTAGCGTACTGGCATCATACTAAAGCTACACAGCCTTAAACATTGAAGACCATCATTTTACATGAGTTGCTTGGAGAATTGTTTTGTCCGTAGGTTCCAGGACCTTTTACGTCCTTGGCGACTCATTGGATCATAATACACTTGGTGTCCTGGGACTTCATGCTTTACAAATTAGCACCATGCACCCAGGGTCCTCACCCATCCTCTTTACCTTTTACCCTGTTCTCTCACCCACTGACCTCTGGACACACTCACATGGAGCAACTGGCTCGGGTACAGCCTTCTGAGCATGCTGTCTATGCCATGCCGACCGTGGTGTCCGTGCCGGTCTATTCAGCAGTGACTAAAGATAGGCTACATAAACAAAAATGCAGCATATTTGAATGACTTCATCATTACCTTATCGACCTGAAATGTCTCTAGGTAAATTTGATTTATTTATGCACCCTAATCAAAACCCAACCTTTTCACTTTAATTCAGTTTAATGAATTCTTGGAAGTATCACATGTCCCGTTTAAAAATAAACACCCATTTCTCCTGCAGCTCAGAGGAAAACTAGCGAGAGAGAAAGAGAGAGAGAGAGAGAGATCAAAAGATCATCAAAAGTCCACTAGTGTCCTTTAGGGATTCCTGTTAGAATTTGGCTGAAAATATTCGAATCAGTAATTGAGCTGATTGCCCTCTATACCAATGAGGTGTGGGGTCCACTAACAAATCAAGAATTCGCCAAATGGGAAAAACATCCGGTTGAAACCCTGCATGCAGAATTCTGTAAAAAAAATATCCTACCAGCACATCGGCACACAACAAACAATGCATGCATGGCAGAATTCGGCAAATATCCGCTAATAATATAAATACAGAAACGCCCAATCAAATTCTGGAAACACCTAAAACCACACTGACACCTCAGACCAGAACAACAAAGTCAAACAAATCAGATTAGACCAAATTACAATACAAATGAAACAAAACTATTGGGAAACCCACCTATTGGGAAACCCAAACACAACAACAGAGTAAAATGCGATGCTATTTGGCCCTAAAAAGACAGTACACCACGGCAGACTATCGGTACACAGTGACAGATAAAAAACTGAGAAGCACCTTGACCAGGTACAGACTCGGTGGACACGCCCTAGCAATAGAAACAGGTAGGCACAGGGAAACGTGGCTCCCACAGCCTACACTGCAACCAAAACACAGTCGAAACAGAGCTGCACTTCCTAACAGAACATACAACATACACACACATCCGAGAAAAATTAAACACACACACCAAACATTTGACAATCTTATCAAACAGTGAAAAACTCCCCCTCCTGTTCGGAGAAGATAAAGACTGCTGTATATTAGCAGCACAATATGTCACAATATTAGGGACAGTGAGTGATCTGCCTCGCCCTTGTGTTTCCTGTAATTGTTGTGATTGCTCTTCTTTATTATTATTGTTTTAGATATATATATATATATTTTTTTTCTTACCTTCATTAGTAAATTCACTTTTATCCTGTAATTTTACAGATTTTATCCTTCTTTTTGCAATTATTCTGTATAGTAAATTTATTTTGTCCTTAATTTGTACATTTATGTATATTGTTTGCACTATTTTTTTTTATTTAATCTATTAGTATTTTATTTAGTTTTATTTTATTTTATTTTGTCTTTTATTTTATTCTCTTATACCCTTCCCTTGTCCTTGCTTTGGCAATACAAATGTGCAATTGTTTGTCATGCCAATAAAGCACATGAAAACTGAAAACTGAAACTGAGAGAGAGAACGAGTGAGAGAGAGAGAGAGAGAGAGAGAGAGAGAGAGAGAGAGAGAGCAAGCAAATTGCAGTTTCTAAGCCAATATAAAACCCAACTCTGAAACGAGAACATGGCAAAATTATTCTCCGGATTATTCTCCAGGATTTCATTTTTCCCATTATAGACCCTTAGAACATCCCACAGTGCATTGTGTCTGGTAATGAATAATTGTGGCTATTAAGTGGGAAACTGTTGGTTGAGGGCGATTTAGAGGAAGAAAGTATAGCTTGTGTATATGACGGTGTTTGTTTAAGCTACACTAAAAACATGCTGCTCATATGCATCTTTTGGGGGTTAAGTCAACCTGCTGCTATCTCAAGGATCAATACATGTAGTGTTATTTGTCTTATGTGAAAATCAAGGCAGCATAGAATAATGGTTTTCAGCCACTGACCCATCATTGTATTAAAAAAAACATTGTTTAAAATCACGTGCTTGCTTTCGAGAATAATTTCATGAGTATAAATCTATATAACTATATGAATATGTGTACCACAGAAATATATATATGTATTGCGCTGTTGAATTCTCACATCTGATTGGTCAGAAGTTCGGTCAGCTCTGACAGTTGTTCTGTTCACCAAGCAAAAATGCGCTCGTTGTAATACACTACAATAACGTATATGTAATGTGTAATAAATCCTTTCTATCATAGCAATGTACAATCTAAGTCTAATAATAAACATGTTTAAAAAGTGTTATTTTTAATATGGTGAGTTTGATGTTTTCTGACATGGGAAAGTGTTCAGGACATAGGAGTTTGCAGGTTCTCTGTAACATGACTTTATTTATTTTTATATAATCTTATTAACTTCAACAGAAGGGGAAAAAAAGAGAGGCTGATGAGGAAATGACCATCTGCTACAACAGGAAGTGATACATTTTGTAGATGTTCCAGATAGGGCTGGGTGATATGGACAAAAATCATATATCACAATATGGATAACTTCATATCTTGAAATGATATATAATCACGATTTCTCTCAAATGGATGAAAAAAAGTTCTGCACAAAACACATGCATGTATTTGCGACTGCTTTTTGGTTATTCTTTGAACTAAACACCGGTGAAAGGCACTTTTTCTTTTCCCCTTTTATTTGGAAATGGCATTGAACAGGACTATCACAAATGAGAACAAGAAAAACATAAAGCGGAGAAAATGGGAACAATATGAATACAAAATAGTATACAAATACAAAAAAGTCCCTTATCCTTTAGTTGCATGTTCTGTGTCAGTGTGTTGTGAGGAGTTTCGCTCTGTGTCACACTCCTCCATGCTTGTTTTTGTTATAGCGCACTGCTAGTAGATCCTAGCGCCGACCTTAGTGACATAACTTGGCTGTCGAAAAGTGGATTTTGTGACGTTGGTGATATAGATGATATAGGAAAATATCTATCAACAGACTTTTTCTATCATCCTATGATATAGGACCTCCCTCTCCCTCTCTCCTTCTGTCGAGCCACACTTGATTTTATGGAGATGCCAGAGATCCTGACCCTTTCTGCTCTCCGGACCTGCCTGATCCATCCTGATGTCCTACCTCTGGATGGAGCTCTCATCAACTGGAGGCTACAACCTGGAGATTACTGAGGATGGTACCACTTGAAGTACCATGGAAATGGTTTTGGACCTCAATTCCACACGGACATTCTCGCTTTGGTTACTGGGACTACGGTTGCAGCGATGGCCTTGGGACTGCAATTACCACATCCAGTTTTATACTCAGGTCTCCTTTAGTGAACAGTGGACCAGATGAGGATGGGTTCCCTTCTGAGTCTGGTTCCTCTCAAGGTTTCTTCCTCATATCATCTCAGGGAGTTTTTCCTCACCACCATCTCCACCGTCTCGCTCAATAGGGATAAATTCACATGCTTAAAATCTGTGTGCTGTGTTTATATATTTCTGTACAGCTGCTT
The DNA here is from genome assembly GCA_024331685.1 of Stegophilus panzeri. Classification (NCBI taxonomy): domain Eukaryota; kingdom Metazoa; phylum Chordata; class Actinopteri; order Siluriformes; family Trichomycteridae; genus Stegophilus; species Stegophilus panzeri. The sequence continues at coordinate 9,858,943 of JANDJT010000141.1, read as the reverse complement.
TGAGACAATGTCCATTGTTAAAAGTGCAATACATATCAAATTGAATTGAAATGATTGAAATGAAAAATCAATCTATAAATTGATAAACATATGACCTGTTGTTCTTTAATGAACCAAATTATGTTAGCATTGCCAGATACCAGACTGTGGTATAAGAGGAATAAACCACATCCGGATGTACTGTTATTGGAAAATAATTAACCTCAGGGTAGTAACGGTAACTCCACTTGCACTGGTCTGTATTACACCATCTTGTTGTTGATTATTTTCTACAACAGCAGACCCCAACGTTTTTTATTCTTTACGAAGCACATTAGGCATTTTTTATCTTCGATTTTCTGCCTACAGGATCCAAAACAATTGCTCTGTTTTTAGAGAATATTTTGTATCATATGAACACCTGCAAAAATAAGAAACACAATCATGCCACTGGCATCATTTTAAACCCAGTCAGTTGCAACTACATAAGAACTATTTAACTAACAATAGTAGCTGATATAAGTTAATAAGGATTTCCCCCACCAGTATTTGTTATAGATAAACTAAATGTCAGTTGTATTAAGTCAATATTTGAGTGAAGTAGCCTTAGAAAAAGGAACAAGTCCTCAAACACAGAAGCAAAAGTCCAGAGGGTGGAGCTGTACGTGATCCAACTCCTGCTGTAACCCCTAACCCCTAATCCTAACCCAGAAGACACTATACAACATGGAACACATTTTTCACCAAACACACTTATCCAGCTTGAAACACACAAAGTTGTTTCCATCCCTTGGACTTTTGGTTTGACTCCGTCCAGGTACTAGAACCTGGATCAAGTCTGACTCCACCCTCTGGACTTTTCGTTCTGCAGTGAGCGGTACTCGCTTGAGGTCGGGACAATACCTCTTAAGTCTTCTGTACATCTGAGCTAAGAAGCAGTAGCATGGATATATTTTTTGGGATGGAAATGGGTGCGAATATCCCAATGAGCTGGTGGACTTTAAAATGCTACACCCCATTTTTGTGCCACTTTAACACAGCATGTTAACTGATGATGGTGAAAATAGCAATAGATGGAAAAATTGGCTTGTGGCCAAGCAATATAGCTTCCTTTGTAAAAGCAACATGGACGCATTTTGGACCAAAACGAGCATGAAAATCAAATCCCACTGGACTGTCACACCTTCTTTTGCACCACTTCAACACGGCACATAAATTTATGATGATGAAATAGCAATAGATGGGAAAACTCGTCTTGAGGCCAACCAGAAAAGCAACAAGTTGGCGTTAACTAGCAAACTGAAAAGGCAGGTCCATCAAATAATTGAGTTGCTGTTATTTGGTCATGGCTGCCATGCCAGTATCTGCCTACAGCGCTCTGAAAAGTGGTACTGTAGCAGCGCCAAAATAGGTCAGTGTGTCCAAATGCCCTTATTTGTGTCTGTGTGAATGACTTGTTGCTTAGTAACCATGTTTTTTGCCTTGCTGTGATAGTGTTGGGAGTGTTAAGAAGGTGTAGACAGCACTCCTGGCCATTACGGGTTACTTATTGTTTACGAATACAGGAATATGTGAATATGCGCATGCAGATTCTTTATCTGGACAGGAAACGTGAGTAGGGCGCGAATGTGAGGCTTGTAGAGGGGCTCATTGTGGCAAAGTTCCTCCAGTGGAAAGCGTCCATATGAGCGCCGTTGTAATGAGGTCAGGCTGCAGTTTTGCAGCATGCTGTCTAAAACCAGCCACATTTTTATGTACTACATCTATGATGGCAAAAAGTCGCATAAAACACAGTACACCATGATGTTTTCTAAGAGCTCAATTGTTAACACCCTTCTTTATTGACCTATAAAGGAATTTACTGATAATCCAGTCTGGTATCTCATAGCTAAAGACTTTGAACCCCTGTGATTGCAGTTTTGTTTTGTTTTTACAACCCTATAGACCATGTGGTAAATGGTGATCACTGCGATACAAAAATCTTCAAATTATTAACTACACTACTGTCGAAACAGACAAATTGACACGTCTTTCTTTGTTTTTGAAGGTTTTGTCCAATGCACGCCTTTTCCTGGAGAACCTCATAAAGTAAGTGCATGGTACAAGGTACCTTTTAGTATCTTGGTTATCTAAGTGTTACTTTCACAATAATGACAATGAGTCACCTACATGCATTATACTGGATATATTCAACAACAACAGGAAGAAGAAGAAGTTAGTGCAAATGGTTAATGCATTAATCATTATAGGCTACAACAGCAGAAGACCACATTGATCCCACCGTAGTTGTAGCTCATCCAGCTCAAGTTCAATGTATTGTGTGTTTTGAGATGCTTTTCTGTTCGCCACAGTTGTAAAGAGTAGCTATTTGAGTCAGCATAGCTTTCCTGTCAGCTTGAACCAGTTTGGCCATTGTCCTCTGACCTCTCTCATCAGCAAGGCATAAATAACTGGATGTTTTGCTTGTTTGTTTGTGGGAGATTTTTTTTTTTTTTTTTTTTTGCACCATTCTGTGTAAAATCTAGAGACTGTTGTGCATAAATATCTCTGGAGATCAACAGTTTCTGAATTACTCAAACCAGACTAACTGGCACCAACAACATGATTTTATTCATTTAACTGCTGTCACATTATTGGCTGATTGGATAATTGCATGAATGAACAGGTGTACAGGTGTTCCTAATAAAGTGGATGATTACCGTTTACACAGATGGGTGACAGTAAAGGGAGGGGGGGACGGGGACGGGACGGTAGCTCTGTTTTGCTTTGGGGGCATTTATATATTTTTGCTAGCATAGCTTAGCCACATTCGTCCCCTTATAGAGAAGCATGATTGAAAAATCCGTGACCTTTATCCTGTGATGTAATATTTCTATCCTGGTGGGAGCAGTCTCTTCCAAGATGACCCCGCCCCCTTCCACAGGGCACAAGATTAAGTAGTAAATTTAACAAGTGTATAAAAAGATAAAGATGAGTATATGAGGTGTATAAAACAGATAAAGATGAAAATATGAAGATAAAAGAATAAAGATCAATAAAGAAGTGTATACACTAAGTGTACTAAGGGTATAACACGGTGCCGTTATCTGTATCGGTTTAGTGCTCGAAATATTCATATCTGCTTTCATATTTGGACTCAGAGTGGAAGGATTAAGGAATAGTGACTCTCGTGTTAGTATCATGTTAATGAACTTGGCATTTGTTCAGTGAGCAGGGTTGCCAGGTTCTGTGTATAAAATCTGCATTTCTGCATATATAACAAATGTGCACCACTGTGAACTTGTTTTCCTTTTCATACGCCTAAACATTGTGAGTCGGTTGAGAAAGTCATTTTTTTTTTTCATAATTGCACTTTTTGACCGTGTAGTACACAGTTATAGAAGGGAATTATTTATATTCATACTATTCAATGTCACCCAGATGAGGATGGATTCCTTTTGGAGTCTGCTTCCTCTCAAGGTTTCTTCCCCATGTCGTCTCATTTTTGAGTTGCATTTTGGGTGTGAATATTTTCTGAAACCTGGCAACCCCATAAGATTTTGTGTCATCCTTTGTGTTCCCAGTCTTGCTGCACACCTAGTCTCAAGCTTCTTGTAAAAAAAAAAAAAAAAAAAGAAAAGAAAGAAAGAGTCATTTGTTTACTGTTTGTATCTGTGTTCGTATTCGTTTAGGACACTATGTCTGTTTGCTTCAGTGGTTTTATCATGTTTATTCTCTGTTCATCTGTACAGATATGGCATACTGGTGGACCCCATCCAGGTGGTCTCCCTCTTCTTGAAGGACCCATACAGCTGGCCTGCTGCATGCCTTATCATTGGTAATTGATAGTTTTTAGCTTATGATTTAGCAGTTACAGTCTGCAGACAAAATCTGCTCATATTATACTTTTCTGTCATTATATATTTCACATCATTATTCAGGCAAGAAAAAAGGCCATATTTTGATTTCCTCTTTTTAACAGGCACAAAAACATTTTATTTCATTTCATTCCTCATTTAAACACAAAACCTACTATATTGTACTTTTTCAAAGGTTAATTTAGGCAAAAAAAAAAAAAAAAAACTATTCACATTTTGCTTTTCTGTTCTTATTTATGCATAAAACTTATTATATGTCACTCTTCTAGTCTTATTTAGTTACAAAACATATCACATTTGTCTTTCTTTTTTTTTTACCTTATTTAGGAACCTAAAACATGTCAAAAACTATCAATATTCCACTCTTCTGTCTTTACTTAGGCACGAAATGAACATTTTCTCATTTCTGTTCTTATTTAGAGACAAAACCTAGTCATATTACAGGCTTTTACACCTCATGACAGGTTTTATGCTAAAGAAGGGCAGAAAACGAAAAAATATCAGTGACGTTTAGAATCTAAATAAAGAGAAAAGAGTGGAATATGGACTAAATGAAAAAGACAGAATCAGAGTACATCCAGAATAATGACAGAGGAGTAGGTGCCTATGTAAAGACAGGTTTAATCGCTCGAATGCCTAAATAAGGACAGTGGAGAGAAATGTGTACAGGTTTGTGCCTATATAAAGGTAGAACGAGTACAATACGGATAGGTTTTATGCTAGAAAATCAAAACGTGAATACATTTAATAGAACTTAAATAAAGAGAGAAGAGTGGAATATGGACAGGTTTCGTGTCTAAATCAAAAAGACTTTGAAGAATCAGAGTACAATGAGTAAGTGCAGTCTTATCTCCTTATTTAGGTGCAATACTTTTTTGTCCTTTTGGCACTAAACATCTCATATTTACGCCAAAGAAATGGTCATACTGTGATTTTCGCTTTTCACTGTACATGCTTATATTTCAGTCGTTTCCTTATTCAGGCACGAAACCGGTCCATATTTCATCCATATATCCTTATTTAGGATATAAATAGATCATGAGCTGCGGTTTCCTAATCGATGTTTCCTGCTGTCGCACTACAGTAAGGTTGCGCAGGTCTGATTTGTGGATTTGTTCTTTCAGCATCTAACGCGTTTATCATGGCAGCTCTACACACGGAAAGACAGCTGGCTATGGTGAGAGTTGCACTGCACGAATGCTTTAGGAGCGTTATAAGTACGGAGTAATGATAACCTTATGCACAGATGTATTATATTTTTGTCACTTGCTTTCAGGGCAGAATCTCAGAGAGCACTGGGACTTTCCTTTACTGCATCAATCTCATGGCTGTTTTGTGCTTTCCATCAGCCACCGTCCACACACTGACCTCTATGACCCCAGGTACCGTTTCCTTCATATACGTACACAAGAGATGATCTGTTAATGCTGTAGGCTTCTGGACATATCCTAATCTGTATTATAAAGTGTGTCATTCTGAGAACTGCCTAGTTTACACTGTCCTCAGGAAGAGCACTTGTTTTACTCCAACACCATTTTGGGTTTAAAATCTAAATTTCGGTCCAAATGGGATGCAGATCTGTGTCAGATTTTCTTAGAGCTGTGCGAACCGCTAATATTCTTAGATCAGATTTTTATATGTGGACCTTCTGATCCTAATTTTGAGAGCTGTAGCTGACCTCTAGAGCAAATAATCTTTGTTTAGAACATCTCATTTCTCTCTCTCTTTCTGTCTCTTATTTTCTTTTTTTCTCTAACACATGTAGCTATAAATGTACCAGCCTTAGCCTTAGACCAGTCTTGGAGTTTTGTTGGAGTTTGGGGGGTATTTTTCTTATGTATGGACTAAAGAAATAGCTTTCGGAAATATCTTTTCTTTGAAGCTTTTTCTTGGTTCCTTTACATTTCTTTCGTTTCTCTTTAGGCTCTGCTGGATTTTATTCATTTGCGTCCTGCTAGATTTACAGATTTCTAAAATAGGTTTTAAAAATCTGTAACATACACTCCTTGTGTAACATAAACTGCTTGTGGTACGGGCCATTTTAAAAAAAAATGACGGTTATTTAATTTGTTTGTTTGTTCGCTTGCGAATTCGTTCGTTTTATTTATGTACAGTGCCCTCCACTAATATTGGCACCCTTGGTAAATATGAGCAAAGAAGGCTGTGAAAAATTGTCTTTATTGTTTTATTTTGGATAAACCTGTGTTGTGTTTGCAACTGTTTGATATCCATGAGAGCAGTGTGTTTTTCTGATTTTTTTTTTTTTAACAAAAGATCAAAAGGTTCAACAATAAAGACAATTTTTCACAGCCTTCTTTTCTCATATTTACCAAGGGTGCCAAAAATTGTGGAGGGCACTGTAAGTATTTTTTTTTTTATAGGTATTTGTTTGTTGGTTTATTTCTTCTTCCTTTTCTTTACTTTCTCTCTCTCTCTTTCTCTCTCTCTCAAGAGTGGCATTAATGTCTATTAAAAATTATGTATTTCTAACCAAGTGCTTTTTGTCCACTAGTGGGTGGACTTATGGTATTTTAAATTTTATTTTTTGTAGATAATATGTTTGGATTATGAAGGATTATGGACGGTATTGATTTGGAAAATGTGTCCATTCAGATCACACACAATTACATGCACCAATGTGAAGCATCAAGACATTTAATTAATGAATTTTCATTTTTCAAAAAGACTTGTATTGCTTCAAATTACTCTCATTAACAATGAGAATATTGTAGTTTTTGCTCTGTTGTTGTTGTTATTATGCACTGGTTGAAATTTCCAACATTAACCTAATTGTACCCTGTGTGTGCACGTGTGTGTGTGTGTGTGTGTGTGTGTGTTTGTGTTTGCAGTGGGTGGAATCATTGCACTATTAGTATACACAGTCCTCTTTCTGAAGCTCTACTCTTACAGGGATGTGAATAAATGGTGCCGGGAAATCAGACACGTCCAAGCCCGAAAACTGTCTCGCTCCAACTCCTGTGAGTACAAACATCACACACACCGCACACCGCACACGTCCGACTGCCGCGTGACTAGTTATATAAAATATAATACTTGACTCAGTATTCAAGAATGTTATTTGAAACTAAGAAATATCCTAATTTGATTGAAAAATGTCTCAATATCAGTGTTTATTTTTCATTCTTTTCCCCCAAAGTGTTACAGTCCATTTTTTTTTTGCCTTTTAATGAGTTACACTGTTAGTGTCCATGTGATTGTAATTCCTTAAGAACACACTTTTTAAAATGAACATTAGTAAATAACAGAGATGCACCGATACTAAATCTCTCAGCCGATACGATAAGAGATTATTCAGAGCGATATCGGCCGATACCGATAACCGATACCGATAGTTCTGCCTTTCATGCCTTCTTTTAAATGAATAATAATTAATTCCACAATTCTGAAAAAAATGCAAATAAAAACTTTATTCTCTCCGTTTCAACAAGTTGTTTCACAGTAACTGGTCTCATCAACAGAAAACACTTTACTCTAATTAACATGAACACATGAACTACATCCTGAAGATTAAAGTAAGATTTCTTATTGAATGCTATTAATTCATATTAACATTGACTGAATTGTAAAAAAAAACAAAAAAACCTCATGTTAGTCTCACACTCACTCTCCACTAACACAAGCATTTCTACTTCATCACTGAGCATCAAACTGCTAATATATAATATAAACGTTTTTATATATTAACATTAATGTATATGAAATACACTACTCTACAAATATATTTTTCTGTGCAATATATATTCATTTTTGTTACTTATCTTCATTTAAATCTTTCAACGGTGTACTGGAGCTTTAATTCAGCGCGAGCAGAGCAGCAAAAAAAAAAAAAATAGACTCGACACCGAAACTCCCGCTTCACTTCCGCTCACTTCCGGTGTAAAATTTTATCAGTGCAGAGATTACAGAGATTACAAACTGCAGTTTTGTCGTCATTCCACACAAGAGACATCATCTTTACACACAGCACGAATTCGATGTGTTTTCCCGCCCTCTTTTGATTGACAGGATATAATCATCGGATGTTTTTATTGGCCGATACATCGGTGCATCTCTAGTAAATAACACTGGAATCTCTAACAAACAATACAAACAGAATAATGCATGTAATCCTACAGCACGGTTTTAAAAAGTTTCTCTGTTTGGGATGTTCACTGGCACACGATGCAGTGTCTCTCTTTAACTGTGGCTGCATTCAGTAACGTCACACACGCAGCTAACGTTCCCTTGATTTTCTGCCTCTAAAGCTACAGCGAAGAAAAACAACCTCGTCATCTTACTCAGTCTTTTTTTTTTTAGCTAGTTTTTTTTTATAGTCTTTATTGGTTGTTTTTTTTTTTTGCACACTAGTATGGAGCTCGGTCTATGAATTACTATTTTTTTTCATTTTTCTTTCATATAGTTCCTTTATAGTTTTGTTACATTTCTTTTTGTCTCTGCTGGATTTTAATGTGTGTTCTCATGTCAAATTTTTTTTCGTGGGGAAAAACAAAACAAAACAGCAATTCTGAAATATTTTTACAAATATGGCACAATATGCATAAACAGTGCAGCTAGCCCCACCCCCAAGTATGATTACATTTCAGTACCAAAACCCATACAATTCGGGGGGTAAATTATGGTACTGGCTGATAAAAAAAAGGACAATTTCAGTACTCGGTGCAGTGAAACAGACCCTACTGTGTCCCAGACTGCATTTCCTCAAGGGAAAAGAGGTTTTGTTCTGTCCCAGGAACACCGGAGTCAGGTTAACGTTGTTCAGGCCGGAGTGGATAAACATGAGTGTGCTTTAACTGTTGACTCATTTAATCCAGCTGAGCTGCAGTAACATGAGAAAAACTGGAGTGTGAAATAATAAGGCCTTCGTGTGTGTGTATTCAGTTTACTCTAGACCTGGGCATCTATGCTCTTGTTGACTCTTGCTGTGTGATATTCATCATTTATTATGCTGCCATCTGCTGGACTGGTATAACTGTAATGAAATGTTTTATAAAGAAGGCCAACATGTGATACTTTTAACATAGAGAAGATTATTAGATCCGTTTTTTTTTTTTGTTGTTGTTGTTCTTTTGGCAGCATCTAATGTTAGATGATTAAGGTACTGACGGCTATACGACTGCTCAGATCACAAGCTTCTGATTGCTTGATTTGGGAGATGTTTATTTCTTTTCTCTGACCCTTAACTAATCTACTCTGCTGTCACTGGCTGCAGGTCCGTCTGTGCAGAGAGCCAACGGGAACGCAGCACACTGTCATGTGACCTACCCGGGCAATCTCACCCACAGAGGTAAGAGATCAGTAACTGTAAGAGATCAGACTCTGAGAGAGACAGTTAGGATCCATGAACAGAGACAAACACCGCATGAACGATCAGAAGTATAACAAGACCTCCTGCTGCATTCAGTTAAAACTCATAACTCAGACTTTTCAAACTCTAGGAACTAGACTCGGAAAATACAAAGAAAATGCTCCCTCGACTTCCTATTCGGATAAAGTCAGGATTCAGCGTGTCACGTCAAAACGACAGTAAACACGTGAGCATTTCTTTACTTTTAACTGAGTTATACCGTATTAACCGAGTTATCTACCGGTCAAAAGTTTGTGGACAATCGACTGAAATGTTTCTCATGATGTTAAAAATCTTTCGATCTGAAGGTGTGTGATTAAATGTTTGAAATCGGTGTTGTAGACAAAAATATAATCGTGCCGACGTATTAATTTCTTTCATTAGAAAACGGACTTTGTATTTACATTTAAACGGACGACTCGGAGCGAAATATTCCGAAAAGCAGCCGAGTCCAGCGTAGGTGGGAACTCCTTTAATACTGTTTAAAAAGCATCTCAGGGAAATTCCTCAAGAAATCGGTCGAGAAAACGGCAAGAATACATTTCTGGAAATTCTAGGCAAAAAGCATGTGTACTTTGAAGATGCTAAAACATTAAATTATTTTGATTTTGGATTTTTTTATTATCACAACATAATTCCCATAGTTCCACTTGTGTTTTTCCAGTTTTGATGACTTTATTAGTATTCTAAAATGTGGGGAAAACAATAAAAAATAAAGAATGAGTGTTTCTAAACTTTTGATGGGTAGTGTATAAATATCCGCTTTAGGTCACTCAACATACAGACATATTCGCTTGGGTTAGGGTTAGGGTTAACCCTATCATTAAGGGCTAGGGTTAACCCTAACACTGACTATACAGTTTGTGTGTTGAGGAGGCAAATATACATCTCCCATCACAGTTACTGGGCTACCTTGATGCTAACAAAAGACGAACACGGAGGCATCTATCCCCCCCCACCACTTTGCAGCTTGAATAATAATAATAATAATAGTAATAATAATAATAATAATAAACATAAACTTTCTTTTATAGAGCACCTTTAAAAGCAGCTTCTCAAAGCGCTGTACACAAAATAAGCAGTCTCTCTGTGTAGGTCATGTCTCTCTCCCTTCTCTGTGTAGGTCATGTCTCTCTCTCTCTCTCTGTGTAGGTCATGTCTCTCTCCCTTCTCTGTGTAGGTCATGTCTTTCTCTCTCTCTGTGTAGGTCATCTCTCGCTCTCTTTCTCTCTCTCTCTCTCTCTCTCTCTCTGTAGGTCATCTCTCGCTCTCTTTCTCTCTCTCTCTCTCTCTCTCTCTGTGTAGGTCATCTCTCTCTCTTTCTCTCTCTCTCTCTCTCTGTAGGTCATCTCTCTCTCTCTTTCTCTCGTTCTCTCTCTCTCTGTCTCTCTCTCTCTGTGTAGGTCATGTCTCTCTCTCTCTCTCTCTCTCTCGTTCTCTCTCTCTCTGTAGGTCATCTCTCTCTCTCTTTTTCTCTCTCTCTCTGTGTAGGTCATATCTCTCTTTCTCTCTCTCATACTGCTCTATTCATGTCCTGTCCCATTTCTCCTTTTCGGTAGACATGTATTATTTCATTTTTGCCCCAACGCTGTGCTACGAGCTGAACTTCCCCCGGTCCCCGCGGATACGGAAGCGCTTCCTGCTCAGGAGACTTTTTGAAATGGTGAGTTTGAATCGCAAATCCAACCAGACCTGACTGTGTGTATTCATCTGTTAAAAGTATAGTCCATAAACCATATACAGATATAAATGTTGGTAACATTTTCATATAAGGTGTATAAGCAAGTATTCGATAGTTTACTAACCAAGCATTAACAATTCATTAAATATGGAATAAAACAGTGTCATGCTGTTATCGGGAATATAACGTGTCGTGCTGCTATGAGGTGGTGTGATGCAGCCAGAGTTGATGATTTTCCAACAGTGTGTCCCCAAGTGTTTTATTTCTAATACCAAAACGATTTTCCGATCATTTCCCTGTGAATGAACTGTTAGTATATCTATCATAAAACGCATGTTCATATAAACATAGTCATTGACCGAGTTGTATATAGAACATGAATCAACATCTCATCATCTTCTAACTAACGATCATCTATTTTTATATTTCTTAAATGATCATAAACGATTAAATGCTTTCTTTCTTTTTTTTTTAAATCATCATATTGATAATGAGCCTCACATTTACTAATGTTTTACTAAGATTTACTCAAATTTTGAAGCCGTAGTTAACTAGTTAACAACTTATTACTTGCTTATAAATAATTTATCACCAAATGACTTATAATTTGACACCTATAGGTCCAAAATACTTATGCCACACCATATCTGTTTTAATTACAGCTCTTTTTGATGCAGTTACAAGTCGGGTTGATACAGCAGGTACGTGTGGACAAACTCAGGCTCGTTTTTTATTTTGTTGTTGTTGTTCCCTCTCCATTTTTAGTCATTTGTGTATTTCCTTTAACGTATAAATGATCGGTCTTCTAGTGGATGGTGCCAACTATCCAGAACTCCATGAAGCCTTTTCAGGTAAAGCTTTTGCATTTAGTTGCATTCATTTGTTCTTAGGGTTTTTGTTTTGTTTGTTTTTTTAATCCAAAGTGTCTTATACATTAAATAAAATCCAATCTATGCATAATGCTGTTTAAAGGTAATGTTCTCAGACTGAGTCACAGGTGAACATGAACAAGCCACAATTGGTCATAAGACTGGTTTAATGAATAAACACTTTACATTACAGTTCTGTTAACTAACATAATATACTGCATTAGTTATCATAATACTACAGTGTTCTTGAAATCATGCTATTACGTTTACATTTATGGCATTTGGTAGACGCCCTTATCCAGAGCGACTTACATTTATCTCATTTATACAACTGAGCAGCTGAAGGTTACGGGCCTTGGTCAAGGGCCCGACATTGGCTACAGACCCCTGAGCTACCATTGGCCTATCCAGTCCGTCAGTGCATGACCAAATCCACAACATATTTGGGTTTATTAAAATGGTTTGCATTCATAGAAACTAAAAAATGAAACCTAGAAAATGAAAGACTGTCGTATAAATAGTATAAGCACTGCTCAGAGAAATGCTTACTTGTTCTGTGTGGTTTTAAAAAAAGAAATATAGCATTTTGTGATATTTTGATGAATTTGAATAGATCTCTGTTTTGTTTTTTTTTTTTGTCATAGGACATGGACTTGTCCAGGATGGTGGAGCGCCTCCTGAAGCTTGCTGTGAGTACAGGATACTTGTAATTGTCCTGTTCATGTTTCCTTCTGTCCTCACTGTAAATGATATCACTCAGTACGTTTACATGGACAACAATAATCCGATATGAACCCGATTAAGACGATACTCTGATTAAGAAACTAGCATGT
>JANDJT010000141.1:9824997-9836082 GCA_024331685.1 Stegophilus panzeri | reverse complement strand
ATATAGATGAGCTAGTATGAAACATTTTGGAAGACATTTAACAAAAAAAAGTGTTAATTTCCCCTATGTATGAAGACTTTGTATGGACACCCTGTATTTTATGTTTTACATTTTTAACTGTATTCCTGATGAAGCTTCACACAATCTTCTCAGCCAGGGTCATGATGGCGTTTCACCCAGGAGTTTTTTTCTTAATCAGGCCGAGCTTTTCGCTGCATCTCCTAAGCTCTACATTTAACTTAGAAACAAAGTTGAACCGTAAGCCTTTATTAAAATGTATTTAATACAATGAAAATGATATCTTCAATCCATAGTAAGTGTGTCCAAAACCTTTGACTGGTTGTGAGGTGTAATGGAAGGCAGCACAGCTGACGGTTATCAGTGCAGCATTCATTAAATCTCACACACTGGCCAGACACAGAGAGGCGTTCGTGCCTCCAAACCCAAACGAGTTAGTGAGTGCGACTCTCCTGCCTCCTGTCCTCCAGGGCTGGGCAGCACAGGGCACATAGTTCAGGTCAAACTCAGGCTCGGTTCGGTCCAGGTTCAGAGTCGGAGGCAGGATGGCGTGGTAGCACGCAAGGGCTGTGAACGCTGCCTCCAGAGCACCGGCTGCTCCCAGAAGATGCGCCGTGGCCCCTTTAGTTGAGGAAACAGCGAGAGACTGCGAGTGCTGCTGGAAGAGTCTCTTTACTGCAGCGTTCTCTGCAGCATCCCCCAGTGGTGTAGAGGTAGCATGGGCGTTCACATATGTCACGTCTGATGGAGACACGCCAGCGTCACGCAGAGCAGCTGACATGCACCTGTCGCAAAAAAAAAAAAAACAGCACATCCTGAAATGTTTTATTCCTCTCACACCACAGCAACAGTATTTAATGTATTAGTTAATAAGACAAAAAGAAAATAATGCAGCTGGATGCTGAGAAATCCAGAGTCCTCCGTCCTTAAAGACTTTCCCATGTTGGGAACCGTTTTGTAGCTGTGAAATACGTGCTAATGTAAAGTCTAGTCTTTTTTCAAAAGCATGGTTTATGCTTTAAATTTAGCAAATGGTCGTACTGGAAATAAATAGTCTACCCTATAAGAATAAACAAGTTGTGACCCTCTGAAATACCAAATCAAGATGTTTCTAGAGGTTCCTTCATAAACACAGAATTTTTATATTTTATTCCGGGTTCACCACACTACCTGAAAGCTCCGTCTCCATCTGCAGAAGGGGCCGTGATGTGACTGGCATCTCCCGAAAGTCCGTATCCTAGCACCTCAGCGTAAACCCGGGCTCCTCTCTCTACTGCATGCTTATACTCCTCCAGCACCAGCATGGCTGCACCTTCGCCCATTACAAATCCTTCTCGCTGTGGGTGAAATGGTCGAGATGCCAGCTTGGGCTGTTCGTTCCAGCTGGTACTCAGAGCCCGAGCCCGGGCAAAGCCCGCTATGGCCAGGGGGCTGACACATGCCTCGGTTCCGCCGGCAAGCATCACCGTGGCGTCTCCGTGAATGATGAAGCGAGCGGCGTCTCCGATGGCGTGAGCCCCCGTGGTGCAGGCAGTGGACGCAGCATGGTTGGGTCCTTTCAGCTTGTGCTTGATGCTGATGTGACCGGCGGCCATGTTGACCAGGATGCGAGGGACGAAGAAGGGGCTCACTTTGCTGTAGCCACGCGTCTGAAAAGCAGCAGCAGTGCTAGCGATCTCCTCCAAAGGCACCATGCCCATGCCTACAGCCACCCCTGCACTCAGCTGCTCCTCGGGGCTTCTGGGATACCACCCACAGTCCTGCAGGGCCAGCTGAGCGGCGCCGAGGGCCATCACCGTGGCCTGAGACATGCTGTTTATCTCCCCACGTGAAGCAAACATTTCTTCTTTAAACTCTCCATCACCTTGTCCTCGGGGAACCCGAGCCGCTATTTTACATGGCACTGCTTTGTACTCGTCTGGGTCCAGGGACACTATCCCGCTCTCTCCGGCGATCAGACGCTCCCAGGGCAGAGCCGTCCCCGTCCCCAGCGGACACACAAGTCCAATTCCAGTAATGACCACTCTCCGGAGACGTTGTGTAGGGCTATGTTCACTGTTATGCCTCTCAAAAGTTTGCACACCCATGCAGGTCAGCACTCTGGTGTTGGACAGCACTCTGGTAAACTGCCTCACCGGCAGCTTCTGCCAACACGCCAAAGACATTTCTCACCTCTGAGACCCTGGAAGTTATAAACTAAACCAAAACATGTTGATGTTAATATGTTGATCATATCTTCTTGCAACCTAAACTACAACACTGCATGAAATTAGAGGTCGACCAATTGATCGTTTTTGGTGATTAATCAGCACCGATAACCGATTGCTGGAACTATCGGTTATTGGCAAAAATCCGTTGCGGGAGCAGCTGAGAAGGGTCCGCTGTCATTATACAGTAAGAGAGCGGCCTCTAGAGGCGAAATAAAAACTATCGCTGACCAATTTTGTTGTGTTATTTGAAGTGTTTTTTTTTATTATTTGTTTTGGATATCTCTATTTTGATTTGTTATTTAGAGGGTTACTTTTTAGTTCGGTTTGGATGAATATCTTTTATTTGCGTAAGTATTTGTTGATAGTTAATATACATATATATACTGTGTATGTAGTCGACGTCACTGGAAATCAGAGTCATCAGTGTCCCAATGTGTATTGAGCCAGGGTCCTTACCAGTGACCAAACTCGTGGGAGCTGATTGAGATTTATTTCTGTTTTTTGGACACCCATTAATATGATGTTGAGCGTTTCTCTCTCTCTCTCTCTCTCGCTTGCTTTTTTACAGTGAAACCTGACAGCCATTCCATATATTTGAAATTGCTGATTTTTTCGCCCTCTTATTAAACATCATTGTAACTGTATTGCTAGTAATGTCGCCCTGTGACGTCAGTGCGGGACACAACTGCTCATTTCTCACAGGAATAACAATACAGCACCAGCCAACAAATCAGCAGCAGAACCATCAAACACACGACAATTATTTCACTATAAACATATTTAATGTGTTTCCGTGTGAAGTTGTCCTTTAATAACCCACTGGCTCTGACAGTCAGTAAATTATATATCTAAAGTGTATTGATATAGTGACATTTATACTTAAATAATGAATTACAGGTGTAAATAAAGTCTGTATTAACTACATACAGGCGCACTGTGAACTTAACCCTAGCATGTAGGAAACACTAAGAAAACTCCTTTACTCACCTCATTGTATTTAACACGGCTAACGTACAGTGAAACACACTGGCTGTGTCTCAATCCTCACACTGCACTTCTAAGTAGTAAGCGAGGGGTAGGGAACACCACTTATCGGGTACCTATGGTAACATCGCGCTATCGTTGCACGCTACATAGTGCACAGTATTTGCTTTAGGACGGAACTGGTTGAAAGGCTTCCCGATCACAGAACCATGGCGCAAAAAGAAATAAAATAAAAGTCAACGTCAAAATAAAAGTCTCTGACCTGACGAGTAAAATGAATTTTAAAAAATAAAGAAAATTAATCATTTAAAAATTAATGTTTATTTTGTCCGCTAAATTATTTTGTGGCAGCACATATTACATAATATATCTAGACTATACTAATACACAAGATATTTCCTATTTTTATATAGTGTTCATAGCGTGTCATTTTTTGCTTTTTTTTTTTTTTTTTTTTTTAGTACATATGGGCCTTCTTTGCTCATATTTACCAAGGCTGCCAATATTAGTGGCAGACACTGTATGCTTATAATTATTATATTATATTATTTATTATATTATATCATATTATATATTTTTTAAATAACACTTTTTATTTTATGTACAAAATCTCTGTTATAGTTAGTTCCAAAATGTGTATTACAACCATTAGAGGTCTCTGTCGGTCTCTGTTAGTTCATAATTTGTTATTCACTTACATACACTTCACTTTGACCCCCAGCAATGTGTTGGCCAAAAAAAATCCTTGCTGCAGCCAGGTTGCCATGACAACCCACACTTTGCTCACACAACCAGACATTTTTGCATTTTTTTTTAGTAGGATCATTTTCAGCAAGGTTTTTCAGTTTAAGGCTGTATGTAATCATGCAACTGCATCACACGACAGACAAGCACACATTACATACTACTTTACATACTACTTTTAAATTTAAAAAAGGGCACGACTGTGTTTCACATGTCTGTAAAGTTAATACACTGTTAGACGTCGCCTGTAGGTTTTGCAGCTCTGCTTGCCCTGTGACTCACAATAGAGCCATTGGGGGCAAAACCTACAAAAAGTTACAGCTGACGAAATACATGATCACTTCCACATGTTTTGTTCTCTGGTTTCATCTTACATTTCAACTCTGCTCCACATTTTGCTCCCCTATTCTCCTGGTGTAACAAAGAGTGATCTATAAACTGAACATGATGTCCATAAATACATGTGTTTTATATAATACATCTCCATTGACAAAGAAAATGTAAGCACTCTGGAGATTGTAAACATGTGGATGCATCAGAACAATGGAGACTATAAACAAGCTATTGAGTGAAGTGTTGTAACCTCTCCTACGCATATCTATTTTATGCAGCATGTAATCACATTTTTGTTGTACTTTGCAGTTCCAGTAGGTGCATAAACAAGCTCCAGTCGGAATATGTGGCAGCCAGAGTTCATCCTAGAACCAGAAAATATGGTCTTATCACTTCTATATTAATAACAGTGCACTGGCTCCAAGTAAAATTTCACATTGATGATAAAATACTAACGTGAAGGCTAATGTGAAAATGTTTTGTGGATGGATGAGACCAAAATAGAACTTTTTGGTTTAAATGAGAAGCATTATGTCTGGAGAAAGGAAAACACTGCATTCCAGCATACTGTAAGAACCTTATCCCATCTGTGTAACATGGTGGTGGTAGTATCACGGATTGGGCCTGTTTTGCTGCATCTCGGCCGGGACAGCTTGCCATCATTGATAGGACAATGAATTCTGAATTATATCAGCAAATTCTAAAGGAAATGTCAGGACATCTGTCCATGTACTGAATCTCCAGTAAAAGTGGGTCATGCAGCAAGACAGCAACTATGAGCACACAAGTCGTTCCACCAAAGAATGGTTAAAGAAGAATAAAGTTACTGTTTTGGAATGGCCAAGTCAAATTCCTGACCTTAATCCAGTAGAAATGTTGTGGAAGGACCTGAAGCAAGCAGTTCATGTGAGGAAACCCACCAAAATCCCAGAGTTGAAGCTGTTCTGTACTGAGGAAGGGCTAAAATTCCTCCAAGCCAATGTGCAGGACTGATCAACACTTACCCCAAACGTTTAGTTACAGTTATTACTGCACAAGGGGGTCACACCAGATACTGAACGCAAAGGTTCACTTACTTTTGCCAGTCACAGATTTACAATATTGGATCATTTTCCTCAATGAATAAATGACCAAGTATAATATGTTTGTCTTATTTTCTTAATTGGGTTCTCTTTATCTATTTTTAAGACTTCAGAAAGTCAGATGTTGTTTTAGGTCATATTTATGCAGAAATGTTAAAAAAAAAAAAAAAAATTCTAAAAGGTTCACAAACTTTCAAGCACCCTTGTACTTGTCACTTGATATGATAAACTACACCAATAGGTGGTGGAATGCATTCACTAAACTATGACATCAATACAGGGATAATGGCTTTTTTTTTTTTTTTAAATAATAATTTTTTATTATTCTTCAGGTTATTTTATTATATTTTTAATCATATTTGTTTAAATTAGATTTATATCAATTGAGTTAAAAGGTGGAAAACAAATGAACCTAATCCTAACTGCATACTGGAGTCCTTTTGACATTACAGCCCTAAACACACCAAGATTTCAGAATGTTTTGGTTCAGGACTTTATGTATCATTTCTTACATACAACCTGGTCTGGTTCCTGTTGTGTGGTTATGAATGCTACATTCATACATTTTAGACATGTACTGAATCAATAGCAAGCCAAATTCCGTGATTATTTCCAGACTTAATGCTTTACTATGGTATGTCTGGTATGGTATGTCGTTAGTCATCATGACTCTTGCAAAGAATCAGGTGCAAGTCAACTAACCAATCATTTGCAGAAACAAATGGCCTTCAGTCTGTTATGATACTAGTCTCTAATGGAATAATGTGCCATTTTTGCTAAAATAGTGCTCCACTTATAATTATAACTATAAAAAATTGTCTTATTATTAATTTAATTTCTGCATTTAGCCATTTTTTAATTTCCTTTTAACAGTCCAAAGCCATTTCCTCTTTATATGTCTTTTACAGATGTTTATTACACAACTGGAAATACTAAATAGTAACAATGAAAAATGGGGGACTTGTGAGATTGTGAGGAGTTGCAGCTGCTCCCATGTTATATGTGGAGAGTCAAAGTGTGTCAGATAAGGAGATAGTTGGGAGGACAGGATGTGTGTCTTACCAAGCTGAGAGAAAAGTTACAAAAAGCCACATAAGAATTACTGTAGAGTGTACTGTATGCAGTGTCACTGTAAGACTGTGGGAATAGCTTTACGTACTGAGATTAACCCGAGAGTGAATCAACTCACCTCCTAGAGCTGTCACATGACTTTACATCAGTTGATCATAAGCAAAATAAAGAAATATACCTTCTGGCTGAAATACAAACAGAGCTAAACACAAAGGTTGGCGTAACTGCCGGTATTAGTGCTAAACTATGAATGGTCCTCATCAGTCCATAAAACATATTTTTATTGGACTGTACACAATATGTCCTTGTGTTTGTGTGGGTTTCCACTAATTTCCTTTCAACTTCCAAATACATGTCAGCATGTGGATTGGTGAAGATAAATATCCCTTAGGCATGAATGAGTGTGAGTGAGTAAGACCACCAAAAATATGCTCGTCTAAAAAGGCAGCCGATTTCGCGTCCATTATGGGAGCGAGGTTTAAATATACTTTTTTCTTTTTTTTTTTAAACTGCACTTGAATTTTAAAAACAAACGAGTGTGCTACATTTCCTCGAGTCAGTTTTGTTCCACAGTAGAAATTTAAAAAAAAAAAATTAAATAATACCGAATTCCTTAAAAACAAGAACAGTATTTTATTAATAAGAATATTTCAAATGAAACCAAATAACCAATTTACTACAGTATTTCTGAACGACTAAAAACGCACAAAAGACAATGCATTGTGACCATGTTAATACTTTCATGTAACGTTGTGAGTTATTATTTCTATTCTAGTGCACGCCAAACATCTTTCTGTCTTTTAATGAACAGATAAAACCATAAAATACAATGCAATGTAAAAAAAAAAAAAAAAAAACCCAAAAAACAAAAAACAAATAGAATCAAGTACTTTTCAGAAGTATTCACATCTTTTACATCTTAAGATTCACATCTTAAAGTGTGTTTTGCTGGGATAAAGGGAAAAAAAATTAAATGAAAGAGCAACAAGGTAGGTATGTCTAATACACTGGCCAATACTGGCCAGTACACAAACTTGTACCAGCAACACACACCACCATGTCAGTATCACTGCTGTACTCGAAATTCCCAAGTAATATCTGCTAAGCGATGGTCTTATAGTGGTGCAGTACATAGCAGCAGATAGGCTACAGTCAGTAAATAAACGTACACTATAAAGTGCCCTGTGTGGAAGGTGTACTTGATTAAAAAAGTACAATCTTTTGCAACCACATTAATATTTAGGCAAGATTTGGATTAAATATATTTGGATGGAAAAGATAGTAGAATAGAAGGTTCCTTTACTTCTTAATACTTCAATAAGGAAAAGAAATGATAAAAGAATTACAGTATGTTAAATACAGTGGAAGAGCTTCACTAAATGAGGTGCTATGAAAAGGCTCAGCAGTGTACATTTACATTTACCTTTATTCATTTAGCAGACGCTTTTATCCAAAGCGACTTACAAATGAGAAAATACAAGCAAATACAAATACAAGCAAGTGTAGACCTAAGTGGAAGTGACTCACTTGCTGTAAAATAGCCAGAGGGTGGTTTTCGAAGAGAAATGAACGTATATCGAAACACTGGTTAAATTACCACCGTATCTGACTGCGACAGAACAAAAGTAATGGGTCACTAAGTGTTGAATTCCCAGAGTGAGCCTACTAATGACAATGACTCAGGACTGAAAGGACTCTGACAGCGTTTAGAGTTAACTCTTGATTTATGCACACAGGATACAGAAGCTTGAAATTGAGATTAAGTGAGAAAGCTTGAGTAAAATCGACTGCTTACACACTTACAGCAACTTTGGTTAAACAAGTCTGAAACCAGACTAATATAATAATACACATCTAATAAATAATGACTTCAATACAAGATAAATAAAATTGAGTATTAAAGAATGAAACAAAAACAGGACACCGGACTCAAATGCTGCCGTTTACGAGGCTGCTGAGGCACATTCACAGTAAAAACCTGGAGATATGGATCTACCTGCCCATACACTCTTTGAAAATAAGAAAACGGTTCCTCGAGGGTTCCTTGAGGGTTCTATGAGTGATTGTCTGCTCTACTTGACGTTTTTCCCCATAAAAAGGATCAAACCAAAAATCCTTTAGGGTGCTAGCTGGAACTTCTTTCACTAAGAGAAGCTTTTCCATCCCTAACAGTGGTGCTTATTCGCATGATGAAACCACCAGTGTTGAATCAAACACAGCCTAGTCAAATGATTGCTTCTGAAGTGGTAAATTCAGGCGATCATCCTATGAAAGTAAATGCTGAAATGCTTCGGTAAAAACATTTGCGAAGGCTCATTTCTTGATAGTCCTCGTTTTGACCGATACATAACCGACGATCGTCACCACAGCCAGTCCGACAAAGGGTCCAACAATCGCCCAAAAAGTAGTACGATTTCCACCTGTCAGAGAAAAGTCATATTCATTATTATTACAGAAGCTGTCTTTTATTAATGCTGGTTGGTAAAGCCAGTCTAAAAGTAGCTTATACAAGCTATTACATACGTATATACTTGGCTTCTCTGTGTTCTGATATCTGTTGAAATACAAACTATACAAGGCAATACAAAGCAAAGTGGCTACAAATAAACCCAACTGAAAGCACAGCTTAGTCACAAGTTTCCAAACAAGGTATGAGTCAGACTATGTGGGTGATGTATCTTGTCTGATTTGTGATTTGTTTAGCACCAGATGAAGCTGTTAAACCTGTAAAACCTTGACACATTTATTATTTACTCCTTATACCACAGCACAACTTAATGTTTCATTCTGATGGGTCAAAAGGCATTGCTTTATTTTCTATAACAGCAGCTTGGACAGTAGTTCCATCTGCAAGCTTTATGTTAATACACTCTTTCGAATAGGTTGTTGTTTCTATAGTAACAATACACAGACAGAGATTTACACTTTCTGGTTTCTTGGTCACGTGAGAAGCTGCTTTTTTTTTGTCAAGAGAGAAAGAGGCTGGTGA
This sequence comes from Stegophilus panzeri, assembly GCA_024331685.1. Taxonomy (NCBI): domain Eukaryota; kingdom Metazoa; phylum Chordata; class Actinopteri; order Siluriformes; family Trichomycteridae; genus Stegophilus; species Stegophilus panzeri. The sequence continues at coordinate 9,826,651 of JANDJT010000141.1, read as the reverse complement.
GAGAATGACTATTTATAGTCGTTATAACGTTTTTTGGGATGTACTGTTATTTGAAAATAATCAACTTTGGGGTGGTCAACTTTGTCTCACCTTGCTTATGATTGCTTATGATTGATCATTTTCGTATAACAGCATGCCCGGTCTTGTTTTATTCTTCACTTAAACTCTCAAGACCTGTCAGCAGATCCAGACTTGCATTCTCTTTCATGACTACATACTGTGCCTTTTTCTTATTTGTTTTACTGTAATGACAAAATCATTCATAGTACTCACTGAACTGAATGCTTTAAGATCCACTGTCGGTTAATATTTCTCTTGACTTTTGACCATTATTGTTTCTCTTTACTTTACATCTTTTATCCAAAGCGCTTTACACTGTGTTTCATTCACACATTCACACACACACACTCACACACCAATGGTAGCAGAGCTGCCATGCAAGGTGCTAACTTGCGATCGGGAGCAACTTGGGGTTCAGTGTCTCGCCCAAGATCACTTCGGTATGTGGAGTCATGTGGGCCGGGGATCGAACCGCCGACCCTACGATTAGTGGACAACCCGCTCTACCACCTGAGCCACAAACTAAAAATTCAATCCTCTAAACGCTCTGTAGGAAAAGAGAAACGTTAAACAGCACAGAACAATGTTTTCTACCCACCTCTAGGTTTAGCTTTAACAACGAACAGTTTGCTGACGCTGCCGATTCCATTCGACGCTGTGCAAGTGTAATTCCCAGATCCCATAGATGATATGTTGAGGACTGGATGGCCTATATTAAATTCCTTCCCCAGATTTGTTGAGTTCCATGTATACCTCGGAGGAGGATTTGCCTTCACTGTGCAGTTCAATGCGACGTCTTTGGTTGTCTCGTTGAAGATCTCTACTACGCTGGTGGCCTGTGGACGGTCTGAGGAAAGTAGAGACGTACTTCACAATTCCAGCAACAAAACATTTTATTCCAGAGGAATTGAAAGAAATTTAACTGAAGCTGCAGTAAATGATTGTGTGGCAGTTGCTGAGTTCTTAAGAGCTTAAGCAAAGACGTACAATGTACAGTAAGGCCAAGAACCTGTGATGCCACTTTGGAAGAAGCTTGAGGTCCAGCTTTCGTCCTGCTCAGTTTCAGCTCCGCCTCACACCTGTAGCGAACTCCATCATCAGCTCTGTTCAGGCATATGTGGAATCTGGTGGACTGATTCACTGGAGTCTTGGTGGAGTCAGAAAATGAGGTTTTTGCAACCAAATGTTGTCCTTTGTACCAGTTCACAGTTAGGAGGTCAACAGGAGCAACATTGTGAACGTCACACTGGAGTTCATACTGTTTGCCTTCAATCAACGGCCCTGTGTGACCCACAGTGCTGATGGACACCTGGTCTGGAAACTCTGTCGAGTGAGGAAAAAACCTTCATGTTAAACATTCTCCTGTCAGTACAATATATAAGATAACTTGTATATATATAATATACAAGATAACTCATTTATTGAAATGTACTGTCTCTAACCCTGACTTCTGGATGGATGTCATAGAACTGTGCATAAAACACAATTTCCTATTTAAACTAAGGTTATCACGTTATCACATTATTTGATGTTTTACTTTGTGAATTTAATATATTTTTGAAAATATACACTCATTTCAAATCTGATGACTGCA
>JANDJT010000141.1:9755775-9786623 GCA_024331685.1 Stegophilus panzeri | reverse complement strand
ATTTTGGCCTTGGCCCACCCTGAAGGTATGTCTGGTGGTTGGCTCTTTGTATAGTTGTATATCTATAATTGTGTGTTTTTATAATATACCACAACTTCTTAACACAAACCTGGTTGTGTTGTGATTCCTAGCTTCCCTTATTTAAAGGTTAAATTCCCTTGAATCCCGAGCTGGTTACTCTGTGCGGCCTAACCTAGACTGGGCCCTAACAAGAGCTAAACAGTGCTGGGGAAAAAATATGCACGCAAACAAAAGACTCAGTAACATCACCTGATCATTATGGGGAATTATGCTGATTAAGGGCTGGTGGTTGTGAATAGCAGTTCTGGGAACTAGACAGAGGAAGTGGATCTTGTGCTGGGTCACGTGACTGGGTTTGTCTTCTACTGTTTTCCTGAGGATTGTGGGAATTGGAGTTTGTCAGCACATAGTGTTATAAAGGGAGAGGTGAGACGGATGCAAATGCAGTTAGGGCTTTTATTAGAATGGCAGGCAGACAAATCTAAAACATGAATCCAAATCAAGAACATGAAACAGGCAGAGGTCAGGTGATCAGCAAACAACAATATCGGGGTATCCAAAATACACAAAACAGGAGACAGATCGAGAACCGGGATCTATCAACACAGAACAAAACGGCTCGGTAAAGTCGGATGGGTACACACCGAACAAGACTTCACCCCGGACAAAGACACATGAGGATTTAAATACACACCCTAATCAAAGGTTAAACTGAAAACAACTGAGAGTAATCAGGAAAAAATGAGGGAGACAATCAATGACAGGACATGGGTGTAGACAAGACATGAAACAAAACACACGGCAAAGTAAATTAACACATTACACGGAAGCTGCAGACTGCTTATGCGCACTGAGCGCCTATGCTTGCAGTGCTGTGCGCAAGGAGGAAATATATGGGAACCCCCACACACACAAATAAATAATTTGCCCTGGCCGTCCAGCCCCCTTGGTAAAATGTCAAGGTCCAGAGACAGCCATTGTCTGACATGATGACTTTTTGGGAGCTACACATGCCTCTGGGGAGGCACACATGAGCCATATCAGCAGGAAGCAAGCCTTGAGTCTTTGAGTTGTGGCAGGGCTGGGACAAACTTGCTGGGGTCAAGTGGTGGGGCTGGGTTAGGTTCACCAGGGTCAGATGGCGACGTGCAGGAGCAGGATGTGGGAGGCCGCACCATCAGCTACAGGCAGGAGCAGGACTTGGGAGGCCGTGTTGTTTGCCTCTGGATAAAGTTGGTTAGAGGAGGCTGCTCTGATGGCCTCTGGAGGGAGTGACACATGGAGTAGGCATGGCATTTTTCAAGAATGACAATTTGTTTGCTTTTATTTAAAATACTCCTTCGGGATATTAATAACTTCAGAGAAAATACTATTGTTAAAAAATATTTCAAATGAGAATGATTTTTGTTTGAACAAAGATAAACAATTTCTTCTATTGTTTGAGTGGGAATTGTCAATCATTGTGTATAATGTTTATTTTAGATAATCATTTCTCTGTGATCGGTGCCAATAATTTTGTAGGACACTGTGTGTTTTCAATATGCAGCAAATCCCTGCATTACTTCACCACCCCCAACCTACATATTCTGTTTTTCTACTTCACTAACTTCATCTATCTGCTAATCATCAGAGCCATCCTTCTGACATGAGTGTATTAGAGCAAGAAAACATTCAAATATCCAGGGAAAGGGTCCTTTGAAACCAGACTTAAAAACACTCTTAAAAAATGTCGTGTTCATTTTTAACACACCTGCATGTCTAGTTAAGGAAAACATATTTTGTGCTGCTTTCAACACAATCAGTGTGTTAGTACATCTCCACACAAAGATGTGTTAAAAAAAAAACCCCACAAAATAACACAGAGATGTGTTGTTTATACTTTTTTCCCAACAATTATCCTATAATCCAATTAGTTTGTGTGCTAAAATTCTACGAAAATGCTCACAAGATAAACAAACAATTGCATGAAATTCAGGTGACATTTATTAAAATCATTAAAACATTTGGCAGATGTAAGAACTGGAGTTGATGCATCTTCTTACAAATCTCCCTGCCATCTGGGAAGACAAGAGTCCCACTGCCTTCCATTTGAAAAACTGTAAAAGAGCAAAAAGAGTGTTGGTTAGTTGCTAGCTACAAAATATGGACAAATGCCTTTGGGCTTTAACTCTCCTAATGAACAAAATGGCGCTGTAGACTCACCAGGAAAATCTAACTAAGTATTTAATATTTATTTTCCAGCCTTTAGCACCTCACTGCCAATTTTTAAACCACTTGTTAACCATCATTAACATTCACCAAATACATGAAGAAACATGGCCCAAAAGCATACTCCTAATGTTAATTACTACAGCTTACCTTGTCTAAAACACTTGCTAAATGTAAGTAACGTTAAACCCACTCTCTGTATTACATCATGGTGAATAGCTGTAATGTGTTATCATTAACTTTCAAAAAGAGAATGGGAACGTTGGGTAATGTTAGCAACTCAGGTGAGCATCTAGGTTAGCATCACTCATCCCTACTGTGATTGGTGATAGCACCCAGCTAGCTAACCCTAACTTAGAACCTCAGATAAGATTCAGACCCAGAGAATTATAGAATAACCTCAGTCCATATTTCACAGCCAACATAAACACATGACACTAGTAGTGTAACGCCAACACTGAGGAAGCAGTACATGATATTCACTTTTGACGCTGTCGCGATAAGTAAAGTTAATTATCACTCTCCGAGTTACTCTTTTCCAATGAATACATTTTCGAGAGCTCCCTGCCTAAACATCACAAACTCGGCCAGGCATTTTCAGCAGCATCAACGCTGAATAGTGATGAACGCTAACTTATCTGTGGTCATTTGGTTTCCTTGCCTCAGGACTCCACGGACACAATCAAAAGGTCAAAGCAACGAGCATTCACTTTGAGGCGAGTTCATAGTTGGATGAAGACATGAGCAGCGCAGTCCACAACGTGCTTGGACAATAATTTAAACATGTTGTGATTTTTTTTTCTTTTTTTAACACATTTATTGGATAATTTAACACAACAAGTGTTGAAATCTTAATAACATAAAAAGTGTGTAGGATATTAACACATCCTTTCTGAGAGTGTAGATGAAGTTTTTTCTTGTAGTGTATAGAATGTAAGGGGGAACTTGCCCATGACTCGTTCATGCTGGTGTACAGATTATTTCCAGAAGTCACGTGGCTTCTCTGAAGGCATGCTGCTGTGTGCTCACTTTACTTCACAGTTACTCCAGTCATCCTAAAAATCTACTCTGGGAAAAGGAGTGTCCAACTAATTGGAAACGGAAAGTATACCCTTATTACAGTCTCTGAGAAACGTTTGCTCATCAGGCCCACACAGAAATTAAATACGTTTCAATCAGGGAATGTAAGTTTATCTTTTAAAATGTACAACAAAGTAACTGAAAACAAACTACCACATTTTATAACTGCATTGTTTCGGTTTTTGTTTTGACTTTCAGTTCCAGTTTCCTTGTTCATACACTCCATAAGATAAACAGATTTTTCCTGTGGACATGAACAACAATGCCACTCTGTAATGGACAGCAGAGACAATATTTATTAGGGAGTAATAAAAAAAGCAGTAAGTGACTTCTGAGCTGTAGTCGATTACTGCCTTTATCACAGAAGAAACAACACCACAGCTCTGTTTATGACACTGTTCATTTGTAAAACACCCAAGTGAACACTGTACTCCCATATTTGGATAAAATCTATTCACGCTTACCATCTGTACATCTGTACCAACATGGTAGGTCCAATATGAAACTCAAATTTTTTTTACAGCAGAATACTACTATAGAGGACTTATTTCTGTGAAAATTTCAGGTTCGTATCTGGTCCCCGACCAGAGATATTCAACCCGAAAGTGAGGGGAATTTTTTTAAAAATAGCTCTTTCTCGGCTCCATAAAAAATGAATAAATAAGAGAAATCTCAAACCTGAAATGTTCTGCATGTATTCTATATGTGCCTAGGTATAACTAAAAAAAAAATTAAGACTGAGACCCGAACCCTTTCCATTATAAATTGACCCTAAAAGTGGAACTGTGAGTAATCTTGAGCATTACATTTGGACTTTAGTCTAAGAATGTGCAAAATATTGTGTTCTAGAGATCAGTTTTTGCTGCAAGGAGCTAGGCCCATCCTGAACCGAGATACTGAGGTTTCCGTAAACAGCTGTGTAACCAAAATTTGTTGTGTGCCACAACACAACGGTGACTGTCATAGTTAAAACCAAGTTTTTAAAAAATTATGTAAAAAAAACCTGATGGTTTTGCAATTACAATACATTGAGGTAATCACACAAAACATTGTTTTTAGCGAAATTAAAAATGGTCAAGCAACCTGCATTGGACCACATGAGATGGAATGACCCTGGGGTATTTTGCTCAGATTCTTGTTACACAAAATTTGATCCTAGATCATTACAAATGGGACAGATCCAGAGGTAATAAACCACATAACTTCAAGAACAGTTCAAACCTGATCTTGATAGGAGTGGTGAAATATAAATTTGACATATACATACTGTATGTATTTACAGGATGCAAAGAAACCAAGCAATTTAAACAGTGTTTTAAGGCAAGTGGAGATGTACACAGGTTAAATAATATAACAATGAGGTTTATTAGAAAAGAAAAAACGAATAAACATCATGCGAACAAAGCTTAAAGCTAGTTAATAAATGAAAAATTGTAATTTTTTGCAAAATACTGCGGCATATGAGGAATAAAACACTTCAGGATGTGTTGTTATTTAGAAAATAACCAACTTCAGGTGCTAATAATAATGCTGCTTCAGGTTGCATCACAACACCTTGCCATTGATTATATTCCTATAACAACATGTCCTGTCATTTTTTTTTATTCTTTACTTGTTAAGTTTTGTAATTAGATCAGTAACAAATACTGTAGCAGCATTGTGCACTGATGTTAACTTGTGGGTATTTATTCTTGCCAAGAAAAGATAAAAGGTTTGATATTTTCTGTCTTCCAGCTGCAGATATACAATATAACTGCAGCGCACATACAGTATCTGAGTATCAAGATAACAGTAGCACGATAGAGAAAGAACACAAGACCAGTGTTATTTTCTAACATTCTTGTTAAATATCAAGCAGTTCAATTACAATGAAGTCTGAATAGAATAAAACAGCCAGATTCCAAGTAGCGATAGTTGCCAGATTGGGAAGATTCATGCAATATATATAAATCACGTTAAGCTAGAAAACGATGATTGTTTTGTACAGATTCTTCAAAACAAATTTTAAAAACCATCTATTTATTTTAATACAATTTACAGACTCAGATGAAGCAACATACGCAGCAAGGCACTAAGTAAAAAGAGATTACTTTTCAAGCTTTTACATCCTTCCTCTTTCCTCACTTGGACCCCTCTGTGCGAGCAGAGTAATTTGGGGAGGATGGGTGTTGGCTGGGTCCTGATTTTTCAGCCTGAGAGATTCACATATCAAAGACTCCTTTACCTCATTACTTGGCAATGTTCCTCCAAAGAAACAGATGTGTGAGAAGGTATTTTGTGATTAATTTATTATAAAACTCCATATCTGAATAATTTTATGTGTCTTGTATCTCGAGTGTATCCTGATCAGATTTGAACCATGTGCAATTACACTTGAAGCCAAAAGAGTCTCAGTTGGCTGAAATCCCAGCTGAGCAGCTGCATGTTTGTTACAGATGAGTCATATGAACTTCATGTATTATGCTAGAAAGATTTATGAAATATACTGGACTTTTCACATGTAGGGCATGTGGTTTCATCTTCGCTATGATTCTCCCCCACCCCCTCATGAATAATTCTTTTCCTCGTGTGATCACATATTGGTCACATGATGTCACATGTTTACTTTAGGTGTAAATTGAAGTGGTCTTTATTGTCATTCCTCCTACCCTAAGCAGATTTCTAGAGTTCCCCCAAAATTATGGTGCTGCGCATAACAGGAAATGATGTCAGGCAAAAGGATGAGTAAAACAGTGAGAGTGTTAACATAAAAAATACAACACAGACAATAGACTATGCTTTAATAAACTTTACACTATACAATAAAACATCCTGTAAACAATAAACACACAGTACTATAGATAGTGTTCAGGGAATATCATAACACTGTGAAATATGTCTTTGTATGTTTACTTTCACGTGATCACAAATCACATGTAAAAACAAAAAACAAAACTTATGATCACATGAAATGTATTGGGGGTTTTTTTGTAAGGGCTTTGTTTATATACAAATCAGCTAACTTCATTCTAACACTAACACCAAGTGTCATTATTTTTAGTTGGTTTATTAATAATATGGGTGCAGCATCAAAAATTTAGAATTTTTGCACCATTTTCAATGTCACTAACAAATGTTGGTTGTCAAATGTGGCTTGGAGACGCATATGCATTTAACACTCATATAAAATGTGGCTAAAATGTGGTATAACTGAATTTAAATCTGTTGTAAATGTGCCTTGGTGGTTTTATGCTTTTGTTTTTGTTCAAGACACGTGATTGTACCAGTTGCAAGCTGATCCTGACACACACACACACACACACACACACACACACACACACAAAAAACTTGTTCATAGGCCTTCAGAACAGTGGTGTAGTTCAAGGACTCCTCCTAGTGGATAACAGCTCTCCCAAGACCTATACTCTCTTCACAACCTTTTCTTCTCTTCTCTGTCCACCTCCTCTCCCTTTCCCTGCTTCTCTCACTGCAGATGACTTCGCCACTTTCTTTTCCAACAAGGTTACACCTATCCCTTCTCACCTTCTTCAGTCCATCTCTCTCACACTATTACCTGCACTCACACACATCTTTAACACATCCCTCTCCACCAGCACATTCCCTACCTCATTTATGCAGGCCCGGGTTACCCCACTTAACCCTGCTGCATTTCACAACTACAGACCTGTCTCTCTCCTCCCTTTTCTGACCAAAACCCTTGAAAGAACTGTTTATAAACTAATCTTCACTTTTCTCACACAGAACAATCTCCTGGACACCAAGCAGTCTGGCCCCAAAAGCAGTCACTCCACGGAGACTGCTCTGCTTTCCATCACTGAAGCCTTACGACTAGCAAGATCAACCTCAAGATCATCTATCCTCATCCTACTCGACCTTTCCGCTGCCCTTGACTCTGTGAATCATCAGATCCACCTGTCAACTCTCTCCAGCCTAGGCGTCACTGGAACGGCTCTGCGCTGGATTGAATCCTATCTCTCAGACAGATCCTTCAAGGTATTGTGGACGGGAGGGACTTCTGAAACTCAACAACTCACAACTGGGGTTCTCCAGGGGTCAGTTCTGGGTCCACTGCTCTTTTCTATTTATACTACATCACTGGCGTCTGTGATTGAGTCTCATGGCACCCCCTACCTCAACACTCTCCTTGAGGTTTATGTTCCCTCACGCAACCTGCAATCAGTTAATGACCGACGCCTGTCGGCGTCTACTTGTATTGTTCTCCACTGGATATATCGCTTTGCTTGTATTTTCTTATTTGCATGCAGCTTTGGATAAAAGCATCTGCTAAATGTATAAATGTAATATATGTATTTAGTTGGTAATCACTTGTAAAATGACTTATAATAAGGTAAGATAGTATACCTTTAAGTGTAAAATTGAGCAAATTCGGGGTTAAGCATGGGTCTGTCAGTTGTAGGATTTGAACGCGCAGCCTTTCAATTATCCAACACAGGACCTTCACCACAGATCTATCTCTGATTCACAGTGACACTGAGATATAAATGGTAAAATGGTAAATGGTCTGCACTTATATAGCACTTTTTTTAACCTTAGTAGTTCTACAAAGTGCTTTATACTGTTTCTCATTCACCCATTCACCCATTCATACACTCACACACTCTCACACACCAATGGTAGCAGAGCTGCCATGCCAGGCGCTAACTTGCCATCGGGAGCAACTTGGGGTTCAGTGTCTTGCCCAAGGACACTTCAGTATGTGGAGTCATGTGGGCCGGGAATCGAACCGCCAACCCTACGATTAATAGACAACCCACTCTATACCAGTGGATGAAAGGAAAACCAATCACATTGTTTTTTATATGTTGTACTCTGCATCTTAGGTATAAATTTTAAACCTACTGTTGACTTACAAGACTTTTAAATACAAGTATTTACCACACAAGTCTGAAGAGAAAATAATCAGCAATCTAGTGTAGTGATGCAGACTTAGTGTTTTTTTTTAAATATTTTTCAGTAACTGCACTTCCTGAACTGTTTTATTCCTCTTATACCACAACAACAACCATTATTTTTTATTTATTAAACAGTGACACATTATACATTTAACCATTTATAGTTACATTTAATGTAGTGCAACATCAGTTAGTTAAGTTTGTTCACGGTCTGTCAGAATACTCCATTCTGATTGGCTGGAAGGTGTGCATTCAAACCGTATAATGCACAGATGCAGGTAATTCACACACACACAATCTCTCTCTCTCTCTCTCTCTCTCTCTCTCTCTTCCTCTCTCTCTCTCTCTCTCTCTCTCACAACTATTTACTATAATTCATTCAAATAAATGTAATGTACTTTATCTCTATGTATGATTTAGAGCAGCCAGTATTCTAGCTCTAAAGGTCTGGATATTTAAAAAAAATACCAAAAATTTTAATCATTTTTATCCTTTCAGTCAAAGTTTTAACTTTGCTGTCAAGTGACCATTGTATAAGCGGGATAATCCACGGCTAGGTTTGCATTACACGATTTAATGAGCTGTTGGGTAGTTCTTTGCCTCCATGTTGTGCATTAAAATCACGTTACCTAGCCATGGTTTATCCTTTACATCATATCAGCTATAAACAGTCATTCCCTCACCACCTTGCTCACAGTAAAGCACAAAGCCCTCTGTCATGAAGAGATTCCTGTTTGGGAAAACTTACTGGATGTTACAAAGTGCTGACACAGAAGACCCTGTGCATAAATGTTAAATGTCTGCTTCGAGAAAGCTTCATCATATCAACAATTATGTGTTCTTCTTTGATAAATAACACGTTTAAAAATATATCTGTTCATTATTAGGCTTAGATTATTGTGGAGTATCTGCCATACAGGTGTCTGTTTAAGTTGTTACTATAGAAACAATAAAGTATTAGAACTGAACTATTGTCAGAGATGTTGTTATAGAAAATTAATCAACACCTTCTGATCAACATAATCTGAACATTCAACAGCGTCGCTGTAGAACGGACATATTCTCTGCAAGTAATATCACACAGCACAAGATGGCAGTCTCATAGCAAAAGAGCTGCAGCTGCAGTCTAACTGCTGAAAACTGGATCCCGGATTACATGGCTCCTTCTTCGCTGAAACCCGAGCTCTGTGCCGTTTGAAATGTTTGGCTGGTGCTGACAGATGGCCCGTCCAGTCAGGATCAGGCTGATCCGAGCAGCCAGTAGTTTCCAGTTTCTTGCGGATTTGGGAAACTAAACCACAGAAACCTCAGGAAGCCATTTTGAGGGTGAGCATGTGGCAAGGCTCACACAGCTCTGAGTAAACTGAGCTACTGCTATGCTCTCTGATGTGGAGGGCTCATGTTCCTGCAGCCCACCTTAGAGATGGAATGCGCTTGAAATTTCACTTCTATCCTAACTAGCACGTCAAGTTTTATGTCAAGCCATTGTATTAATCAAAGGGTAATTTTCCTTTCTACAGTCTAAGAATGAACTGGATAAGAGTTTGGCACAAACTCTAAAGCACTGGCTAATTGTTTTGTGTACGTACCAAGATTAACTAGATGCTAGACAGGTTCTAGCAATTAAGTGGGTAAATCTGCTGTCTAAACACAAAAGAAGTGGGTCGTTTCTTGGTGTTAAAAGATGGTACCAGGTACCGGGATGGTTGTTCTCAATTTCACTGCCCTCAAAAAATATAAATGACATAATAAAGTACCTTATAAATGTATAATTATTTGGAGTAAAAAGGTGGTAAGTAGAAACATGCGTAACATGTTAAATTTCACTGTAATACGACATGTTTAAGCAGTGAACTACAAAAAAAGGTACCAACAGGCTTGGACCACATACTTGATTAATCTTATAGGGGCCTGTAAAAGGAAGGGATACCAATTAAACAACAGATGCTAGATGTGCCTAGGTGCTAAACTACAGCCAATAAAAACAATAAATGACAGTAGGGTAGTGGGTGGTGCGTACCCCTGTCCAACCCCCCAGTACCCTCCCCCCCTCCACACCACCACCACCACCACCAATATACCATTTGCCAACTTTTTTTTTTTTATTATTATTAAAGAACAATTCATCTAGCTTTTTTTTTATCCACATCCACTCTGTTTCTTTTATCACTTACATTATAGCAGCGCCAGTCCTTTCCTTTTCTTTCTTTTGAAATGAATAATGCAAAAAAAATGCAGCTTGTCATTTTGTATCAGAGAAACTATAATATATAAATATCTCCTCGTTTTAAAAATCTGTTTACGTGGAACGTCCGTCATACAGTTTTAAAATAATTGCTAGTATCCACTTTTTTCCTTAACCTGGAAGTCTCGCCTGGCTCATACCAGAAGCCTGTTTTACATTTCCGGTCTCCGGTGTTTATAGTCATATTAGCATATGTTCTTAGCTGATGTTGTGACGTTAAACTTGTGAAAATGGCTAAAAATTGCATATGGCTCCATAGTGCGGACACTTTACAGTGTTGCAGTGACCGTCTTTTGACTGTACCTCACCTGTCAACGTTTAATGACTGGGTGGATGACATGAAGCTATGACCCAAGGTTAGCTACCTTGATATAATTAACTACTTTGGTAGTTAAGTTATTGATAGAGAAGAACTCAGACATGACAAAAGCACAGAAGCATATAACTACCTACACGGCAATAAAATAGGCCAGGTTTTGTACAGGCCTTGTGTGCTCTTGTGTGCTCTTATTATTTTGTGGGTAAAAAGCCCTCCAAACTCCTGCTCTTTGGGAGGTATTTTAACTTCAACGCTGCAAGCCATGCTCATTTCCTCACGTCAGTCTTTGGCATAGAATACAAGGCATACAACGCTGGACATGGACATTCTTTTAAGGGTTTTGCTGGTGCTCGAAACAAGTATTTTCTGGGAATTTCTAAAGCTTAATGCTGTTGTTGTGGCAGCCAACAGCAGCACAGCTTGACCCTGAGCTCATTATTATTCTTATTAACACTCAAAAAGTCTCTGTTTAATTAATTCAGTTGCTCTCTTAAGCCAGTTTTACTAAGGTTTTTTTTTTAATAGAGACCGGAACAGGATAACAGTACAACGGGAGTTAGAATCCATCATGGTGGCGATAATTGCAGGGGGGGCCTCGTTTGGCTTGCAGGCAGCACTACAGTCAGAGCTGCTGTTGTAGAAAATTAATCAACACCTTCTCATCAGTCAGAATTGAGAGGTACTAAAGCATGAAAGACTGACAATATAAAAGTGTCCTGTAAGCAACACCTCCAATTCTGCTTCTGTTTGAAGATGATATTATCAGAAGCATTCTACAGGGCCTTTTGGTTCATGTGGTGATAAGTGAAACTGTTAGCTGTGCTGAGAGGTAAATCTCTGATAACAGGATGTTAGTCATCAAAGTCTGTAGACCACTGGGCCAACGAGTTTTGATACAGTCGGTCTAAAATGTTTTATTTTTACTTCATAAGCATGTTAAGCAAATAAGAGAAATATTATGTTCATGTTTTGAGAGCAAGCACATAGTAGGTCTCGGCTAATTTATTGCATGTATTCATTATAATACATGCAATGTGTTTGTGTGAGTGTGTGTGTGTGTGTGTGTGTGTGTGTGTGTGTGAATTCGTTTTATTAGACCACACATATAAGGTTTCCGGTGTGAGAGTATGCAAGTGTAGTTTATGAGTGTGCCCTATTGTAAGCTGTTTAAACAAACATTGATTTTTTTTATGGATGATGCTAAAGGGCTATCAATCATAGAACAAAAATCTGTGCTCGGGTTGGTTGACATCGTTGTGCTGATATATGATGATCTTCTTTAAAGTAAGTTCAAACTAATATCTGTGATGTCATTCTAATAACATTTGTGCTTCTGATGCTTTCAACAGTTTGGCTTTAAATATTATCATTTCTTGAATTAGCACTGCTGAATTTTCGAATCTGATTGGTGTGATGGTGTTGATTGATTTTCTGTAAAAATAGCTCTGACAGGTAGTGCTCCAAGGCAAATGACAGGTTTATATTAATGTTCGAATATGTTATATGTTTTTCTAGACCTTTTTCAGGGACCTGCTTAAAACCTGTTCCACATAAACATGTTTTTAAAAAGTGCTGATATGGAGGAGTTTTATATGAGAGGGTCTTTATTTATAGTTGGAATGAGTCTCCAGTGTCAGCATTTTATAACAATTAAGTAAAATTAGTAAATTAAAGTAAATCTTAAAGTTACATTTACATTTATAGTCACATTTTATATGCGGGATATCTTCAGGCCAACTCTGGTTTCTTAGTAATATGATAAGCTGTATTTTTGTTTTATTAACGTCAAAAGAGAACAAAAGATGAATTGGTAAATGAACAATTTGATTTGTTTGTCTATATAGCTGCTATAATATAAGTGTCTAAAGGAACTAACTCAATTTTGCGGACATGCCACAACATTAAAAGGATAGTTCACCCAAAAAATTAAAGTTCTGTTAGCAATTACTCACCCTTATGTCGTTCCAAACCCATGACTTTTGTTCATCTTGGGAACACAAATGAAGACATTTTTAATGAAACCTGGGAGATGTCTGTCACTCCATTTACAGTCTAGTAACCAAAACTTTCAAGCTCCAAAACGTTCATAAAGGCATCGTAAAAGTAATCCAAGTGACTCCAGTGGTTTAATCCCAATTTTATGAAGCGATACAAACGTTTTGTCCACTCAAAAAAAAAACCCAAAAATTTAGTCTTTAGTCACAAAATATCTTCACTTCCGCATAGATCTAGATCTCCAAGCCACATGCGTGTCATGTTGACACGAGAGTGGACAAAAAATGCCACTCTGTCAAAATCTGCAGCCAATGAAAGGCTTAGGGGTTTGGTATGACTTGAAGGTGAGTACTTGATGACAGAAATTTCATTTCTGGGTGAATTATCCATTTAATATAACGGTAAATAGATTTTAAAAAAAGCATGACGTGTCCTTCCGTAATAAAGAAAAAATAACGTTGGCAAATTCGCTGTGGTAGAAGAGAAATAAAATACTTCAGGAGTTGATGTTACAAAGAAAATAACCAAGTTCATGGTGGTAACAGTAACTCTGAATGGAGTCTGGCAAATCACACCACCCTGTTGTAAACAATTATAAGTGTTTCATTCCGTACATAGCAAATTTAGCCACATTTTATATTAATCAAGAAAATCTTAGAGGATCTTAGAGTAAATTCCAATTGAATGTCAATGTGTTTTATGAATATGTTCAAAACTACTGGCGCCAGTAACATTACCAGACGAAGTGTACCATTAAATCAGACTAAGTGTTTACTTCCTACCAAGCTTTACATCTGCATGCTGTAATTGTGGACGACTAGCTGTGTCTGAATATCCTAAACATGTTAATCCACTGTGTTTTACCACTTTAAACATAAAGGAGGGCTATCTTTCTATCGTGGAGTGATATAATTCTATCATGTTTGTTTTGGGTTAGATCCAACCTATGTGCATGTGTTATAGATGTACACATTCTCACAGAGGCTCTCCATCCTCTGGCTGTTTCCATTCCTGATTTGGACTCCAGAACTCATGCCCCTTCACCCGTGACTGCGTTTCTAGCCAACGCAATTTTTATTTTTAATGTAATTTAACCCTGATGCCCCATCACCCTAGATGTGCCCATTTCTTTGACTTGAGACAAGAATACTTTTAATGAGTCTCAGTAGTGTTGTCCATTGAGATACCAGGCTATGAGGTTATGCAACGAGCAAGCATTTTTCATCATTATTTCATTATTTTTTAGTTCGAGGTTCTTTTGCTTTCCCAAAGCCCTCACCCTCCTTTCTGTCTGTATTTCGTTACATTTTTTCTCATCTTTTTTTCAGTGCTGCCATCTCATTTTCTGTCCTTTGGTCTTCCTCCTTTCACATCCTCTCCCTTTTTCTTATTGTCACATTTTCTGTCTCAATTCCCCCCCTTCATCTTCTCACCCCTCTCTCAATCTGTCTCTCACCCTGTCTCCCTTTTCATCCCGCTCTGCTTCTCTCTGTATTAAAGAGCAGCTTGTAGCCAGTGTGGCTGTTTTTTTCTTCCAAACTTCCAGATTGCAGCCCACCCTCCACTTTCCCTGTGAGAACTTCATGTCTCAGACATTTAAGTCTCAGAGGGGAGTTTTGAAGTCAGTCCAGTGCTGCACTACACTCGCTCCCCCAGAGGAGGACTCAGCTTGGTTCTCACTACAGCAAAAAAAAGCACAGAGTGTGGATGCCATGTGGATGCCACCCAGTTGTGGACAAAAGATGGATCAGCTTGTGGCTGTGGCCAATTAAAAGTGCTTATATAAAGCCTTTGACCTCTGGAGCTGGAGGAACAGGAGTTAAGAGGACAGAGTCAAAGCCCTGAAAACTGAGCCACTGGAGTCTAAATGTTCCTTCGTTTCCTCTCCTGCTGGATTTAACGACAGCTTTGCTTCACCGGTCCTAAAGCCTTAATAAAACAAACAAGGCCACATAAGTACCATGAATTCCCATAATAATTGCTTTCAGGGATCATCAATACATACATAACAGTCAAGCCATTTAACAGCTAAGCATATAGAATAAATGTTCAACCAGATGGACCAGAAAGCTACGCATGAATTCCTTTGACCTTCAGTAATACTGATTGGAGATCAGTGGCTGAGGAATGGATGTGTAAAGACAGTGTAAAAGAAGGGGGAACGAGAAAAGGAGATAGGGGTTATATACTGAATTCTTCCCCCTTCAGAGGCCCTTGGGTCTGGTTATGGCTACTATGAGAGGGGCAGTTTTAGTGTTGGGCAAGGCCAGTTAATACAGCATCTGGAAAGCATTAGTCTGTTGCTGCCCAGGGGTGAGAGAGAAGAAGGACGGGGGTTCAGGGCGGGGGTACTGTGTTGGGGACTCGCCTGCCATTAGAGGGCCTGCATGTTTTGTGCATGTATACTATGTTTGTGCAACAGGCTTCATGACCATTCAAACTGAGATGGGAACATGCCCCACTAGGTTTTCTTAGCTCTGTGATTTAAGCATTTTTCCTAAGTAAGTTTAAGGTCAACTCTAGTTTAAGTTTAGTTTCAGTGAATTTCTCTGGTCAGAACGAGTGCCACAATAGAACAGCCATTCCAGAAACAAAGCATTGCTGTAGTTCCTGGAGGATACTAGAGATACGCCATTCTGACACTGCTTTGAGTGTTACCTTGCACTCGTCTATGTGTACACCCTCAGGTGGCGATTGATACTATAGGAAAGAAAAGAAAGTTTGGTTGACTTAGCTGGAAATATATACTGAAATATATATACTAAATATACAATAATGTCTCTACCACAAAAGACCTGAAGCAAATGGGGCATTGCAGAGACCGTGTGGCATGATATATTTGTAGTGTCCACAGGTTAGAAAGAAGACTGTTATCCACTCGTGTCCCACTCAGACAGAAATAAAGTTGCACTGTAGCTACTCCAGCACAGCAAGCACCAAAGATAGGATACACTGGTACTTGACGGCCCAGTGGAAATCCAGCTTTTATCAGAGGAAAGCAAACATGTCTACAAAGTTGTTTTTTTCTGTATTTTGGATGGTCAGCCATCTGTGTGTTAACTATGGACCTTTCCAAATCCACAAAAAACATGCAGTAAACATATGGTGTGTCATAACCTCTAAATGACTTGCTTAGATTAACAAGAAAAATCAAATCGCAATCATATCCTAACATGCCTTTCTTTCAGGTACAAACGATTCATGATTGGCAGAAAGCTTCATACAGTATACTCGCACCTGACTTCTGGCATCCAAATCCTGTTTTAAATCATGCTGCCTATTTCTGCACAGTCATGCCTTGGACGGCAGCCCTTGGGACTTGCAGAGCATCACCCACTAACCTAAGAACTGTAGCACATCACATGCAGACTATCTATAGTTGCAAAACCACAACGCTTTCTTATGATACCACAGAGAGATCATGGCATAGTGCCCTCACAGACTTGTCAAAAGGCAGTAATGTGGGCAGCATTGCTCCAGAAGAGTGCAGAATATGAATACATAGTGCATGTTCTGAATTACCAGTACCCATTTCTGTAGCTCTACAAGACAATAAAATGATAACAAAAGATACATTTTAGCATAGGTTTGCCATCATATCTATCTGACTACGCTACTCTGGAGTCACAGGAAACGACACCTAGATTTAGACTTCCTCCCAGCACAAAGCCAGCTGGTGATTAAGTTTGTTGATGTCTGCTGCTGTAATAGAAATTGCTGATGAATCTTTTGTTGTTGGTTTAGAAATATTTGCCACAAGCTGACCACCATTGTGGGTAAAGTTTATCCTCCCTTGCAGTATCCATATTAAAGGCTAATTATACCTTAGATTAAAGGCTTTGGCTTAAATCCTTGGACGGTTTACAAATACTTGTAAAGATCTAAATGGACATTGGTCACAGACCATAAGCCTCTTTTGTCTATTTTAGGTCAGCTATGCCACTACTATTAGGCAAGCTGCCGGACACTTGTTCTATCAATCTATTGTTATAACATTGAGTATGGCTACTCAATTGATCACAAAAAAGATGCACTGTGCCATTAATCCTAGGGGAATGAAGAAAAAGGAGAAAACTCAAGAGATAGATTCTGCTTCAATACCTGAGAACTGAATAAACTAGCAAAGAGACAATCATGGGTTTCACCAAAATCCTGGATGTTACTGCCTATTGGTGGCCTGGATATGTGGACAGTGAAGACCAAGATGCAAGAAATGATATGTGGTGGCCAAGACTATAAGTTAGCTCTAAATTTGGCTTTCTAGCAAGCAAGCTACATAACTGATATTCCAACCAGGTGGCTATAGGCTAGTCTGCTGCTAAAAGGGAGTGGTTTATGCAGTCAGGCACAAAATAACAAAGTATCCAAGTTGAAAAAGCCAGATGGTGTAAATTATGTCAGTCCCTTATATTATGCCCCTTTGCATCTGTGTATTGTTTTTGTGGAATAAATAATTTAATGACTCATGTTTGCATCCTCTTCAAAGGTTATTGTTACATGACACCCCAATGTTTATGCCAATATTCCTACATTCACATGTTGGAGTGTATATACTGTACATGTCCACATACTGTATGTGTAGAGTATGAGTGGTATTGTGCAAGATGCCTGAGAGTCAGTATGTGTGTGAAAGCAATAAAGAGATCCACCAAGCTGAGTAAGAGTGTACGATTGTAGTACTGAAGTACTGTAGGACTCTTTGTTCATTAACGTTGTTTGAGGACTGGCCTTTGCAGTCTCAGGCAGGAAGTTATGATTGGCACCCTTGGCAACAGATTCCTACCATCTGGCCCATGGAGTCTAACAACATGGCTTTGTGTGTGCAAGTCGCATGCAAGTCACAAAGGCCAGACGCAGACTCTAAATGCCGGGAGCTCTTCCTTCTAACCTAAGACATTAGACCAGCTGCAGCTGGCCAACTACACAAGTTACTCACAGCAGCAGCGCACAGTGTGTACCATTCACCAGTGGCATTCATGTTGGACTTTGTGTGGTTTTGGCTCGAGAAAAAGAGCTTTGACAATCATAAAAACCCACAAAGTTCTGACTTAGTCTGGAGGAGCAAAGCAGCTCTGATCCCTATCTCTGCTCATCCATCAGCCATATAGATGGATATCTCTGCTCATATATCAGCAGTACAGAACCTCCCCTCCAGAAATTCTGCCAAAACAACCCCTCGCATGGTCGTCTGTCTTCCTCTGTTTTGTAAGATATTCTTCGCTTGTCTAGCACTCAAACCCCCCTCGCTTCCATCCATATGGTTGAACAGTGCAGAGGGTCTCCATAACCTAAACTCATGCTGGGCATGTGCAAACTGCCTGGGGTATGGTGGAGATCTGGCAAGCCCTTCAACCATCTGCCCCTCCTTTTTTGCTCCTTTTTCAAACCCTCTGTCTCCATCTTTCTCTGCTTACTCCCTCCACTTCACTCTTGCCTTCCATCTACCAATCTCCCTTCCATCCCCCACTCCGCTCCTCTCCACATCTCTCTCAGCACCACCCTGACCCTGGCATTTCACTGACTTTCCCTCAGAGACTAGTGACCTCATCACTGGGCAGGAAGTTGGGAGGGGGGTCAAGTTCTCCTTGTGAAAGTAATCCCACACTTCCCTAAATATTTCATATGGGGAGCAAGAGCGAACGAGTGAGGTGGGGGTGTGGAGGCCGCAAGCTTACTTGTTTTTCACTCATGCCACATCATCAGCACTTGGATGAACTAGTTCTCTCATTTTTCCTTCATTAATAAAAAAAAATCATTGTTTGAATAGTTCAAAATAAGCAGAGTTGCAGAAGCCAAATGCGATTACTGGTAGTAAATGTGGCAGTTGGAGATCATCTGCATGGCCTCTGAAAGTTCCGTTAAGAGGAGAATGATAAATTAGGACCTCCAGATGAAAGCTGAAATGGTGTGATGAAGTAATGGAGCATTATTCTCCACAAGTGTCCTTTAGTAGGCGTGATAATCAGCATGAGTCTACTTGGTGTTGGAGGAGTGTGCATGCTAAAACAGGTCTCTGATGAGAAAAACAGAGAATTAGTCACCGGTCCTGTGCAGTTCAGTGAACTAGATATAATATCTGTGCCTTCCTGCCTAGAAAATAGGGATGAGTCAAACATTTAGATGACGCTCAAGTAACCCCAAGCCAGCTGTTCCTCTTTAGTCTCAAGCACACCTATCTGGACCAGAGACTGATTTGAGAAAAGGGAGTAGAGGTTCTCACAGGCCCACATATCCCTAGAGATCTCTTTGTATAAAACACATGCAGCCACACACAAAATACATACAGACAAACACAGTAACACACACGCAGTGCGTTTGGAAGGAAGAGGGTATTTTATGCCAGAGCCTGGAAGAGACATTTCCTTGGCAAATTGAATGGAATCTAATTTGAGAGGGACTGAGTGCAGCCCCTGACTCAAACATTAATGTGTACCAGACACTCATGTGAGCTACAGTTTATCATATCCTCATCTATGATGACTTATTCCTTGTTTCGGTTCCATTCTAATAATGTACAGATTTCTGTAAAGATTATGTTCCAAGTTCAAGAGCTGAAGAGAAATTATTACCTTTGTCCTGTTTGTACCACAGTGCTAAATTCTGACAGGTCAGAAGGTATTGCTTAATTTTTAACAGCATGGTTTGAACAGTAGTTGTAGCTGCAAGACTCATTCTAATACATTTATACAGTAACAGGTATATGAACGTAATACTGTAAATGTAATAATTGGCACATTTGCTGTAGTATAAGATGAATAAAACACTTCATGATATGCTGTTATTGGAAAATAATCAACTCTGGAGTGGTAACAGTCACGCTGCTTTGTTTCAGGCCGCTTCACACAACACCATTATTGATTATTTTCCTTTAACATCATGGCTCCAAATGTTTTATTCCGTACATACATTTTCTTCTAAATCTAAAACAACATCAACGTGAATGATGGACTAATGAAAGCTGAGGGAGTATGAAATGCATATGAGACGGAGAGGTATTATTGATTTAAACCTATTTTCCAGCCACTCCGGAGGTAGATGGGTGAGTTCTGAGATGGAATGATGAGACATGAGACATCTGGTACCAAGATCAGGTAATTTTTTCCAGAGTCACCCAAAAGCTTTTCATGTCTGAGCAAAATGCAAGACAGGGCGATTAACACACCTGCCCTGTTTTTAGAGAAGAACTGACGGGTCTATGTCTATCTTTCTATGTCTGTTTCTCTCTCTCTCTCTCTCTCTCTCTCTCTCTCTCTCACACGCCAGGTTTCAGACTCACTCACATTCATGCATACACAACAAGACTTTCCCTCCAGAGGGGTGCGCCTAAGCTCAGTCACTCCTGCCAAATACGACACAAAAGAAGAACACTCTTCCAGAAAACCACACACACACACACACACACACACACACACACACACTGTCTTTTCTTGTAGTGCTATCCTTGTGAGGCATTTCTAATGACTGAGTAATCAATATTACTGATTGGTACCTACTGTATACCTAAGCTTATCCTTGAAGTAAGTACTGTTTTTTTTTTGTTTTGTTTTGTTTTTTAAATGAAAGCTGCATTAAAAAAGTGTTCATGAGGATCAGATAAATGTGTCCAAGGTTAAAACTGCCACATTTTGTTATTATTACAGGGACATTTGGTTCCTGTAGTGAGATAAATACATGCCCACACACACTCACTCCGAGATAAAGGAACGCCTAGTGAAACAATGGGAATCTGGTGCACAGAATATTGACACAGAACTCCCAATAATGACTTCTATACCTCAATATGGTTTAGAAATAATTGACAGTTTATTCTACAAACCACTGAAAGACTGACACAAATACATGCACGTGCCTCAGAAACACTGCAAACAGTGTAAAGCTAAAGGGACAAAAAATGAGATCTTTACACAGACAGACTATAAAAGAGCATGGACAAACCAGCAGTACGTTCGGTGGGTTGATGGCCAATCTCAGTGTCACTGCAGCACATAAAGACTTTCTTTGTTAACAAAAAAAAAGACAAAAAGCTCCTTCTGTGTGGGTAGAGCTACAAATGTCAGGGCCCAGTGTGTTTTTTTTTTTTTTTTAAACACAAGTCAAATAACTTGGTTTCCTTTGTGCAGTTTTAACATTAGATATTAAATAAGAACTGGGTGAGAGATAAACAGTAAAAGACAAAAAAGAGAACTTTGGGTAAGGCTACGTTCCCCCTTTTGCACTCTCAAGGTTAATGAGAATTTTTTTTTTTTTTTTTTTTTTTTGCACAGTTTAATCAGAAAAAAAGACAGAGGATGGAAAAAATTACAGAAGATGATATAGACACATTTGAAGGTACAAACAAAATGTGGTCAGACAAACAAGAGAGATACGTGCACATGTGCATGTGTGTGGATGTGTGTGCATGTGAAACAGGAAGAGTGCTAGGTTAGAAGTTTATCCAGATGATAGTATAGTCTCCTTACTTATTTTAAAGATGCAAATCCATCATGCTCTGCTATGTGAGACTTAAAGAAAGGAAGTAGGAATAGTTTCAGGTCTGTTTGTAATAATTAAAGTGCCTTACTTAGCTGGAGAGCACAATGCATGTGTGTGAGTGCATGCATGCCTGTGTGTGTGTGTGTGTGTGTGTGTGTGTGTGTGTGTGTGTTTGTTTGTTAGTTCCTGTGTGTATGTGTGTTTATACATGTGTGTTTGTGTGTGTGTGTGTGTTTGCCAGAGCAGGTCTGGTTCCCATTAGACTAAAGGTCCAGGGATCGGTATGCTTTGAGAAGGCAGGCTGGTCCCATAGGAGAGAAGAAACAGGCTGAAGTCACTCCACCCATTTTGAAAGGGTTGATAGAAAGTCAGCTGGAAAAGCTCACGCTCTTCTCCTTGTTTGCTTGGAAAGATGTGAGTCCCAAACTTGGAGTGTTTATGTATGTGCAGTGTTTGGATTAGGATGGAAAAAGAGTCACCTAACAAGGATGTGTGCTGTGATGGATGTGCCATTCTCTTCTGAACCTTGCACCACCGTTAATTGCGTATGTTGTGTTTAATGTGCGAGTACAGACAGGTTTTTGAGTCAAATGGGCTTGGTGCTTATAAAGCGGTTAGCAATTAGCCTCAAGCACAGACACACATCTATTAATCATACGGCCTTGAGGCAATTAAAGAAAACAGTATAGATCACAATAAAGCTGCACACGTAAAGTAGACATACTTATCCACAGTATATATTTTGTCCATTTAGTCTATGAGCTTGCTCACCCCTCCTTCTTGTCAATGCTCTGAGAAAGACCAGAGCCTTAGTAGGGACCATTTCTCCCTCTCTCTCTCTCTCTGTCTCTCTCTCTCTCTCTCTCTCTCTCTCTCTCTCTCTCTCTCTCTCTTGGATTGCAGGCAGTAAAATGTGAATAGTGCTGTGAGCCGCATGCATGCCGGCTCTAATGGCAAATGTTTGAAGTAGCTGAATGCCGACACCGCCATAGCCGTAAAGCCTCTCAGCACGATCTGAGACAGTGCAAGCCGAGAGGACACCTGGGGAAAGCTCTCTGGGAGCGTCTAATGCATTTATTCCCCCCACCAGCAGCATTGTGCGGGGAGAGAAAGATGGAAGGACTCTCTGTCTCTGTTCACTCGACCCAAGGGGCGGCTGATTTATAGAACCCGAGTACTCTGCTGCAGATTTCCTGGAATTTCAAGCTTTTTCAAGGAGCTTGAGGAACTGGAGAGGGACTTGTTGGGAGACTTGGTCCGGGGACATGGAAAGGGACATATTTCATTGCAGCCATTAAATCAATTGACTTCCAGATGTACCAAGAGTTGGCGGTCTATTGACCTGCACGATAGCATCGTGCGTTTGAATTACATACCCTGTCAATGTCGAAAGATTTGTTTTCCTCATCGAGTTTTTAACTCTGGAGCGTTTAAAGAGTGTTACTTGATAGCAGAGGGCCTGAGTGCAAACTCATGCCTCTGGCATTGACCCACGGCACAGCAGGAGCCTGGAGGGGGTCAAGCAGACCTATTTGGTCTGGATAGTTTATGTGTTTAGAGACAGATTAAAGATTCCCTCGGCTTAGAGTCTGTTATTTCTAGAGCTCTTGAGTCAAGTAGCTAAGCACGAGAGACGGCTTTAGCTAGAGGATGCAGTAAAGTGTTCAATAGGGTTGATGTTATGACAGCGATCACATGACTACATCTGTCTTTTTTCTATTTAAGTTTAAAAGTAATTGTCAGCACTCACAGCACAAGACTCTATCCTTACCGACTAACCCTCATGGGTTTTCCTGCACTTCACTGTTTCACCATAGAGTGTTGGTCCATTAGGCGCAATCTGCTTTCAGTTAGCACCCCCACTGACCAGCATGTCAGGACTCATGTGAGCTGATGATTAAAATCATCTTTCTCTCTCTCTCTCTCTCTCTCTCTCTCTCTCTCTCTCTCTCTCTGTCTGTCTTGCACCTTGGCCTTTTGTTCAGCTATGTTCATCGTTTTCTGGAGCATTCTTTCTCGCAGCTGCATCATAGTGCAACTTTGACTTTAAAAGATAAACTCTGGAATTTCTCCAGTTTAGCTCTTTGGTTTATAGCCATAAAAAATATTTGTACTCCCAACAGTTTTCCACACCAAAAAAACACATACATACTGCAATTTGTATACTTGCTTGTTGGGGAGACCCTGCATTCGTTGAATCTGACAGCATTACAATGTCAAAAGCAGCTTTAATCCTTTGTTTTCCTCTATCCACCCTCAGGCCAACAATAAGGCAAATTCCCATGATTCCTTGTGAGGCAATTTCTTAGCCTGAGGACAATTTTTTCCCTTTCTCCCAATGAACTTAGTACCTCATGTAAGCACTGTCAATTACAAGAGGTGTGCCACAAATTCCGTGGGCCTTCTTTGCATCCTATGAAAATGCAAACATTTTAGTTTCAGGGCCACAGATTTGTGAGGGAATAAAGGTGTTTCCTTTAGTGTTTCAAGGGAAGTTAGTTGCCCCTTTCTTTCTCTTTTTAAATATAATTTATAGCATTGCTGTCTCACAGCTCCAGGGTCCCTGGTTCGATTAAACTTGGTTTAATGTCTGCGTGACGTTTCACATATTCTACCTGTATCCGTGTAGGTTTCTTCCATGGTCTCTGTTTTCCTCCCACTGTTGACAAACATGTCTCTGGGTGGTAAATTGCCCCAGGTATGAAAGAGTGTGTGCATGGAGCCCTGTGATGGACATGCATCCCATCCAGTGTGTAGTCCCTCCTGAGCCCGGGACAGGCTCAGGATCTACCACCACCCTGGCCAGGATAAATCAATTAATGAAAATGAATGAATGAATGTATGAATACCGTTGTAAAAGAAAAAGTGTACTTTTAAAACAGCACAATTGATATGAATAGTACATGTAGTAGTGCTTTGTGCATAATTTCTATATAACTGCATAAATATGACCTAAAACATCATCAGATTTTCATACAATTCTTAAAAGTATATAAAGAGAACTCAGTTAAACAAATTAGACAAAATATTATACTTGGTCATTTACTTATTGAGGAAAATGATCCAATATTACATTCTGTGAGTGGTAAAAGTAAGTGAACCTTGGCTTTCAGTATGTGGTGTGACCCCCTTGTGTAGCAGTAACTGCAGCTAAACGTTTGGGGTAAGTGTTGATCAGTCCTGCACATCGGCTTGGAGGAATTTTAACCCGTTCCTCAGTACAGAACAGCTTCAACTCTGGGATGTTGGTGGGTTTCCTCACATGAACTGCTTGCTTCAGGACTTTCCACAACATTTCTCTTGGATTAAGGTCAGGACTTTGACTTGACCATTCCAAAACATTACCTTTATTCTTATTTAATTGTTCTTTGGTAGAACGACTTATTCGCTTAGGGTCGTTGTCTTGCTGCATGACCCACTTTCTCTTGAGATTCAGATCACAGACAGATGTCCTGACATTCTTCTTTAGAATACAGTAGTATCCTTCAGAAATCACTCAGAAGTATAATTATTTTTGCCTCATTTGTTTAATCTTGTTCTCTTTGTCTACTTTTAGGACTTGTGTGAAAATCTGATGACGTTTTAGGTCATATTTGTACAGATATATAGGAAATTGACAGTATAGACAATTTAAGGGCAACAATGTTGACAAGACTTTTCAAAACTTACATTTACATTTCAGTAAATATCAATTTTGCAATCTACAGAAAATTATATTTTAGGTATACGGTACATATTTCCAGAAAGTACATCAAATGAAAAACTATTTATAAAAGATCCTATTTATGCACTTAAGCATGCATAGTTTTCACAAGCATACTGATCAAATCTACTTCTAAAAACTCATAGGCAACTTTAATCTTTGTCACGTCAATATCTTTTGAATCTTGTCCATGATAGAGGAGTGGGAAAAACCATTTAACCTCACTATATAGCCCGCTGTGGCTTTCATGTCGATTGCCATCTCACAGCTGGATTCTGATCAGTATTTTGAGAGCCCTGGTCATGCATTATTTCTCCACTTTGACTGCATGGTTCAACACACACAACTTCCTGCAATCTGCAGGCACATGCCATTTCAGCTGACAGACTATGGGATAAGAACTCTGTACTTGTTATCTTCCAAAAAACTTCAGTCACAGACAAGAACGTTTGGGGCAGCCATCTCCGCTTGACACTGTGGCTCATAGCAAATCCTCAAGTGGACAGGCCAAAGGACGACCACATGCTTAAGCCATCCGTCATCGTCTGTCCGAGACGGCTAAATGTGGCTGCAGTCTTGAGTGAGGGGGAGAAAAGAAAAGTGCTCTGGAAGTCAAGCCATGTTAAACCACCATGCAGTGTGCCTCAATTCTTTCTTGGCGTTTGCGTTTCTTGGCATGCCATTTAACTCGTTTTTGAGTGTCAAACCAGTCACGAATGCCAAATGTTCGGATATTAAACTCTCGTCTCAATCACTGTCTATAATTCCTCCTTTAATCACTCCCATTATTGCACTCTTGATTGGCCCTGACTACCGTGTTGTTTTAGTTTTGATTGGCTGCAGCCGATGAGGTCATACTGCAGCTGTATCAACATTTACCGCAAACTTTTCCAGAGCTCCTTCCACGCCCTATTATGCAGAATTCAATGCCAACATGACACCCCCTCTCCTTGCAGAGAACTGTAAACCCTATACAAATCTACGCTCTGAAATCAAAAGCAAAAAAAAAAAAAAAAACTAAGAAATCAGATACGCATTACAAAACTCTTATTTAAACAGCCTTGGTGCTTTTGATAGATAAAGCAAAAAATAAACTGTGAAAAAGGGTATCACGTTTTTTAATAAAAATAAAAAATAAAAAAAAACAACCCACTCGGCACTATTAGCACCCCCACCATGACTCTAATGCAGAACAATGTGAGCAAATGTAGATTTTAGGCCTCCACAGAGAGGAGAAAACGGAAAATGGAAATTCAACATGTGGTGCAACATCTCCAGTTTCAAACCTTTGCCTTCATGACATGAAAATGTCTAAATGACTCAGTGCTCCCCCTTTACAGATAAGTCACATGTACTTCACGTATTGTATACATATTCCCTTGATTCACTTGTGATTTTAGACTCGCTTAGAAAAGATTCACTTATTTTTCACGTGGTTTGATTTTTAATGTGTTCTAGGTCATGTGTCTTTTACGTTCTGTGGGTGATTTTCTAGCAAGATTGATTTACATTCACATGTAGGGCCTGTGGTTTCATTTTTTTCCCCCACATGTGGTCACATGTGCACTGTTGACATGCACTTTCACATATTTTTTTTTTTTCATGTGATCGCATATTACCCACATAAACACACGATGATTTTTCACGTGATTTATTTTCTTGAAGAACCAAAAACACTATAATATGACAAAACCAAGACATGAGTTATTGGTGTTTTTCATGTTCACTGGAAACATCTGCCCCTTGTGTGCCAATGTGTCTTACGCAATCACTTTATTTATTTATTTTTATTTTTTTAATCTTCCATCACAATAAGGTGCTTCCCAATTTAAAAAAAAAAAAAAAAAAGAAAGAAAAAAGCAAGGGCCGTCTTGGGAAATGTCCCATTTTCACATATTTACAGGAAATAAAGCAGTCCACACTGAAGGACCACAAAGTCTCATTTCCCTGTCTGGGTGTCTAGCCTGGGGGATCCTGAATGTGTGTGTGTATTTAAAAAAAAAAAAAAAAAAAAGTGTGACTTTTAGAGCCTCTTTGCCATCCTGTCATCTCCTGCCTCAGCCCCTTTGTTATTTTATGATACTAACAACACCGACTATTCAGACTGTCTGTTTTTCAGAAAAAGGAGTCGCAATACTCTCAGGGTCATCACAGCTGCACCAAAATATAATAAGACTTAATCTATAGACACTTCCCTCCTCACCTTATCATTAATTTCCTCTCCCTCCCTTAAGAGCCATGGACCACTGCGTGACATCAGGCTGCCATCTGGTCGGTCCGTCCTACACACGCACACACACACACCATGGAGCCTTTTCACCCTCCCTGTTCATCAATCTTCACACTGCTATTCCATGCGTGCTTTGCATGTGTGCATGTACGCAGTGGGTGAGAGATGGCCTTACGTTAGCAGGTGGACACATGAAAGCCCCCGCTGAAGGACGACCATATCCCATGTTATCAGATGACCCCTAATACTGACCTCTGAATGAGTCCTCTGCCCCAAAAGAATGCGAGGAGTGACTCGTAAAAAAATGCGCAAGAGAGTTCGTATGAACACGTAAGCCTTCCTTTGTGTGCTCATGAGCACGTAGTTAAAAAGCAAGCTTTTGTAAAGGAGAACATTCCTCCCAACCACTTTCACACAGTGTTCATGCTAAATACGTTCACATGAGAAGCCAGTGCTGGTCTCTGCAGACTCCAGTACTCGCATACATGACCTGCTCTCCTAAAGCTTGTTTCACCATCGGATGTTCTTCTTCACTGCACTTCCTCCTCTCCTCTCTTCCCCCTTGTGCACACTCATCCATCCAGCTCTTCATCCATTCGTACCTTCATCACTGCCCCTTTCCTCCTAACTCTCCTTCAGCGCTGTGGCAATTTGTGTTGAGATTCTTTTTAATATCGATATGTGCTGCGTTAATGCGATGAAATATCCACGTGTGATTTTACCCAACAGCATAATCACTGACACGTTCACACCTTACCTTAAACAGGAATTTCCAACGGCACATTTAGGGGACATCAGACTTGTCCAGTGGTGGAGACTGTACACGAATCCTGCGCTTGAATAAAAATAAAGATACTACAGTACCTTATATAAGTATACTCGAATTAAACATGTACACATATAGCAAAAGTCCAAAAGTACTTGGTTTCAAATGTAGATATCGAAAGTTTGAGTTATTCTGCTGTATTTTAGTTATACCACAGCGCTGATGAATTTTCAATTCTGATTGGTCAGAATGTGTAGGTTTGTTTTCTGCAACAGCAGCTCTGACAGTAGTTCCTGCTGTAATTATAATGATGGTGTATGTGGAAGGTGCTCATCATTTAACTGCAAAAATTGACAGATTTTTAAAAGAAAAACAGTTGATATGGTGAGGTTTATTTACTGGGGCGGCTGTGGATCAGGTGGTAGAGCGGGTTGTCCACTAATCGTAGGGTTGGCGGTTCGATTCCCGGTCCATGTGACTCCACATACCGAAGTGTCCTTGGGCGAGACACTGAACCCCAAGTTGCTCCCGATGGCAAGTTAGCGCCTTGCATGGCAGCTCTGCTACCATTGATGTGTGAGTGTGTGTGTGAATGAGACACAGTGTAAAGCACTTTGGATAAAAGCACTATATAAGTGCAGACCATTTATTTAACGTTTAATAAATTAGGAGTCTACAGTGGCAGCACTTTGTACCAGTACATTTTCTTCCATGGGAAAATCTGCACAAGAGGGGGGGTTCATGCTTTGTGGCTTCTCAGTAACATGACAAGCTGCATTTTTTTTTTTCCATCGTATTATCTTCAAGAGAGGCTGGTGAGGGAACAACTATTTATAGTTGTTATAATAATGCAACTGAAACAGGAACTAACTTGTTTTGCAGACAATACACAGCATTGAATGTACTGTAACTATGGCCTAATAAAAGTCCTTCGCTTGTACATTTTGAAAAATTGTAATAGTTGATAAATCACTGTGGTATAAGAGGAATAAAACACGTTAGAATGTGCTCTTAATGGAAAATAATCAACTTTAGAGTATTAACAGTAACTCCACGTCACGTCGGGCCGCATCACACCAGGCTGTCGTTGATTGTTTTCCCCAAGGTGTTATATTCCTTACTTACTTAATACTATAAACTATAATAACTGTGAGCTATGTGAGAAGACTTGTTTTTTCCTGCAGACATTAAAAAATACGATTTGAGTTACATTATAAAATATCGTAATTATATAGCGATTATAGTGATTGCATTAGATTATTTTGACGAATACTTCCTGTTAAGGATTCTTGTCTCGCTTATGTGAGAATAAAAAGGTTCAATTTTGCAATGAATCAAATATTTCAGAACTATCCTCTGTTTCAGTCTCACTGTGCCTTTGCATCGATTCTACAAGTCTCTGGATTGTACAAGAGGGATTGAACACCATTCTTTCAAAACATATTCCCTCATTTGCTGTTTTGATGATGGTGGAGGGCACTGCCTATAGCATATCGCTCCAAAATCTCTATAAATGTTTACTTAGGTTGAGATCTCTAGTCTCTGAAGGCCATAGCATGAAATTTACATCCTTTTCAGTCTCGTCAAACTATTCAGTGAGTCCTCATCGACATCCTTATCGATGGGGGCAGAGTCATCTTGGATGAGACCACACCCATCAGGATAGAAACATTACATCTTATGTGATCAGTCTGAAGAATCAATGCAGTGTTGATTTACAGGGACATTTTTCTCTAAGGAGACAAGCAGAACCAAACCATACCATCAAAATAAATAAATGCCCCCTTCAATATAAAAGAGTAAATGGTTTTCCTTTTATTTGGCTATATGTGGTGCATGACTGCTATTCTGTAGCACTTTGTAACTGTAAAAAGGTTGGATTTTGGTACATTTTGTACAAACAAAGTCAGAACAAACTGTACAATAGTCTCTCATCTTAGCTTTTGTCAATTTTAAACTGGGTCTTGCCAATAGTTGCATGCAGTTGCATGCACTGACATGCATGAGACCATACCCATTATGATCATTATGTGTTTAAAATTTTGTTTACAAAATTAAATAATGAACTAAATCCAATTTTCATCCAATTTGCAAAAAATGCTCCGAGGCTTTCAGCAGTTGGATGAGGGTCAACCATCATGAAAATCCGTGGGAAAGAAGTCTGACATGACCAATTTGAAGACGTCCTAATCCTTATTTTACTCAAACGTCCTGTACACCCACACATGAAGACTGAATGCAGGTACTCGTCTTTGATCTGACACCAGTCACATGATTAACGTCTGTCAGTGTTAGGTTTCCAAGTCGGTCGGGATGGCCGCCATATGGTTTCAGGTCAAAACAACAGATTTTTTTTTTTGCCCCCTTCTGAGTTTTCCAAGATGAAATATCAGCAGCAGTGATGGAGTCACTTCACCCCGCCCATATGTCTATTGTTCTTACTCCCATTTTTTTTTCAACAAGACAAGGGGTCACGTCAGCTTTTGGTAGAAGCGGCCCCTTTACTTCATTAAACACAGGTTTGAAATCCCAACTTAAATGAGCTGATCGCATGTCTGTGGAAACTGAGATTTCCAATTCGTGTTAAAACATGTTACAGGTAAGGGTCGGATTGCTGCGCAAATTACCACACCATAATAGATATTGATATGCAAAGAAGCAATGAGGGATGTACACATTAGGACATGTTTTGTTAAGGACATTTTTAAATCTGCTTTGTAAATAAAAGCCTAATCTCCAGGAAGTAGCAGAACTCATGTCCTCCTTCTTATCCTGTGTCTCATTAAGGAGTGCACTTTGGGGTCTCAGGCTACCTTCTATCTCTCTCTCTCTCTCTCTCGCTCTCTCTCACACACACACACACACACACACACACACACACACACACACACACACA
>JANDJT010000141.1:9729929-9744616 GCA_024331685.1 Stegophilus panzeri | reverse complement strand
CTCCCCCCCCCCCCCCCCTTTCATCCCTGCATTGGGACATTGGGAGCTTTAGGGGATTTTCTCATCTGCAAAGGTTGCATTGTTCCTGAAGGATGTATTAATAAGACAAAGGATCTATTATACCTTTGTATCAGGGTTAGAATGTGCTCTCTGAATGCTCCAGTGCCCTCAAAGCTCTTTCCATGCATGCAAAAAAAAAAAAATTAAACGTTGTTCTTCAGGCGTGCAGAAATTTTTCACTTTTCCCAATTTTGGAACAGCTCAGAGTTCTGGGTGTTGGCTGATACCTGATACTAATCTAAATCTGACATCTTAATAACGTTCTGTTGTTTTACTTCATAATTATATTAGCTCATTTGGCTGGTGCTTTTATCCAAAAAAAAAAGCCTTTCAAGTAGTAGCCCAAAACCTAAACCACTGTGTATCACCACTTCTACCACTTCTTGTAATTTGGCAGAATAAATCTGCATAAGCCATGCTTGTAGTCATGTCCTATGTTTGCATGCAATATCTGTGTCAGAAAATATCCTAAAATCAGTGGATTATGGAAAATCAGATCCTATACCCAAGCCAGGGTTTCAGGATCAGATCAGTAGGCTACATCTCTATTTTTTATCCACTTTCCCAAGGATGATACAAAGCAGCAACAAAACCACACCTAATACCCTATGAATATTGATCACAAAAGTGATACAGACTCAGACACATCCTCTGTGTGCTGTTTTGACGGCGACAACAACTGATTATTGTGAAATTAGACAATGGAATGGTGCGTCTTTGAGAGCTCAGGTGTCTCCGTCTCTCTTTTCACCCGTGATTATTTCAGAGTAAACCGTGTCATGGCACAGTTGAGTACTGCAACGCAGGGTTAGATGAAAACACTTCCAAGTGCTGGACAAAACACGTGACCTGGGATACACAGCGTTAATCCTTCTCGACTGGTACCCCGGCATGTCAGGGAGCAGGAGAGTGCGAGAGGGCAGAGTAAGAGAGGGGGAGGGGTTCTTTTGGTACGAGATTCCTCTGTTTAGTTTACAGATAAGCTGATATGGAGGAGGAAATACTCATTGCATTGCTGAAAGGTGTCCATCCATCATTATGGACTCCGGAAGAGAATGTGTTTGTGTATGTGCTAAGAGTGCAGCCTTGCCTTTTTTTGCTGTTGTTTTTCTATAAAGATCTGCAGCTGATTTTTTGTTTTAAACAATACACTTGAGTGCATGCGATGTAGAGAAGAGCAAACACTGAGATGTGATGATAAGAGCTGTTCAAAAGGCCAGAAGGACAGGAGAGGACAGATGAAGCAGGGCAGAAATATCAGGTGATGAATGAGGCTCTACTGATGGCCAGAGTGTCGTTTTTTCGGCGTCAGCAGGTCATTCTTTGGTGTATTCTTCAATTTAATATCTCAGGTCTACTGTCTGTGTTTGCCTCATGTCACTCCATGCTTCGTTAGAGCTGAATAAAGCCGCCAGTGCCGTCTCTGCTGACTGATGACAACGTTCTTTACACTCACATTCACAGTCTTCATTGGCAAAGAAGCCCAGCTGTGGATTACACTGTAGTGTGCCCTGTACCCGAACTCTAAACACCCATAATTCTTTAATCTGATTGCACTGAAACATCTGTGTTTTCAGACAGAGGGCCCTTATTGCAAAGTCACATATAACATCATTCATGATATTACAGCGTGTGACTCAGGGTCTTACCGTAACATCATGACTGCTCCAGCTGTTCTGACACTTATGGGGTTCCGATTATCCTTAACAATGTTAAGTCTTGTCTATCTTGTCTAACAGTATTGTCCATTAGAGAGTAAGTAGAACACTTTTAGTAAGCAAGTAGCCCTTATCTATTGAAAAAATAAATTTTTTGTTTGTTCTTTGGTTGGTTGGTTGGTTTGACTTCCTACAGTGAAATGTTGTAGGGTTCTAAATAAACCCTCTTAAAAGTTCCTTCAGAGAAACAACCCGAAGAACCCTTAAGAGTAATAAAATCAACTTTTTTTTTTTTTCGCAGGGCACAATCACACACACACACACACACACACACACACACACACACACACATACACACATTCACACACTGCGGACAATTTGGAAATGCCAATCAGCCTACAACGCATGTCTTTGGACTGGGGGAAGAAACCGGAGTACCCGGTGGAAACCCCCGAAGCCCGGAGAGAACATGCGAACTTCACATACACAGGACGGAGGTGGGAATCAAACTCCCAACCATGGGGGTATGAGTATAACCACTAAGTCACCATGAGAAACAAACTTCTACAGGGTTTCTACTTGTATCCCTGCCTGATACTCTGTTGTAGCGTTCTACATGGAAGCCTTAAGGATTCCTCCAAAAAGACTAACTGAGAAACCTTCAAGGGTTCTTAATTCAAATTGTGTTGAAAAATAGCTTCCTTAAATTTTTTTAGAATAGTTAAGGGGTTTTAGCTACCTAAAGTGGTTTTACCTGGATCACTATCTGATAAGGAACCACATTGTGGTAGGGTTCTGCTTGAAACCATTAAGGATTTGCCCACTGGAACAAACCGGAGAACCCTTAACCGCCACTAAATTCAAATCTGTGAACTAATAAACAATGAAACTGTTGCAGCAAATATAAGTTTAAAGATGCTTTAAGTTATTACTTAAAATGTAGACCTAGCCATTACTAGATGAAAGATCTGAGTGCAAATTTATTTAAAAAATTATTAGGATGTAGTGTTTTCCATGTCATTTACTACTGTTTAGTGATACAGTCTTAGAAATAAACTGATTCTATCTATGACCTTGAAGTGTCCTTTAGATTGATCCTCTGAGGAAACGTCCTTTAGTGTACTTTCTTTTGTGTACTAATTTGTGATATAACAGCTCTTGCACTAAGTAAATATGTCATAACAAATATGAGGAATGTCATGGACAAGGTCATGGACGTTGTGTTTCCTGTAGATTTTGATCGCAATGCTGTTAGCAGATAGTGCAATAAAAGTTTAGCTCTTCAGTTAATACGGGTGACAGAGACATCACGTAGCACTTGCATATCAATACAGATCAGTCAATGTTGCACAACACGCATGATAAAATGCAAATGATAAAACGAGTCATCACAATATCATAGAATCATTTATACCACAGCACTGTTGATTGTTTCGAAGGTATTGATTAACATTCCAGCTGCAAGGTTTATATTAGCGCGCTTGTTTCTATAGTATCAACTCTTTTGCAGGGCATTGTACGGTTGTACAGTAAAAACGCGTTATTGTTGGTGAAGTTGTGTGTGGAGTTGTATGAAAACGGACGAGAGTGTTCAGAATGCTTTGTGGTCTCGCTGTAATACGACAAGCTGCATTTTTTTTCCGTCTCAAGGTCGAGAGAGAGGATAAAAGAGAACGACTGTTTCTATCTACTATCATGTAAGTGATAATGGAAACTTGTTTCATGGACGTTCCACAACATTAGTTGTATGTAACTATAACAGGTAATGAATGATTTATTGTTTAGGAATAAATAATAGTCAAATGTGTTATAGTCAAATAAACAACGTCTGGGTGGTAACAGTGACGTTGTTGGTTATTTTCCTGTAACAGCATTTCCTGTTTTGTTTTATTTCATTAAATAACTGAGGCCTAATGATCACTTTATGGACTACTAGTTAAATTGTACCTTAAGTGTCTGTAATCTAACCTAACTACTCTTAATAGTTAGAGTTAGGACTTTTCAGCCTGCCTTACGAGTGTAGTTCACACCTTCATTGGTTACTAATTAAGGATTTCTTGTTAAGGATTTCCCTGAATTTCTGTCACTGGGTCAACACCAGGGATAAGATAGCTGGGTTTGTTTAAGGTAAATAAATGTACAGAATTAAAATGATTAGCCAAGAGTAAACAGCATCCTGTCGACAATTGCTCTTAGTAGCAAATATTTGTCGGATATTCTGTTTCCGAGAATTAGGCTATAAAAGTGTTTTTTAAAAACTAAATACATTACAGATTTCTGACGCTTTCAGTCTGGTCACAATCTGAATCACAGTTACTGAAAGTTGTTGGAAAATGACCAAAAATGTTTATTAACCTGCATTTCAACTCTTCCCTGAAGGCACGATGTTCAAGAGGGAAATTTGATTCTTATGATCAGGTCTGATCACGTCACATGGTGTAACCAGAGCAGTTATTTTTCTGAAAAATCCCTACGAGCAGTGCATGAGAAAGGAAGCTAAATAAACAGGCGAATAAATAAACATATGTACGAGCGAACGGAAGGATAAACAAATGGAGTAGGCGTGCAGTGGTGGGAACTGGAAGTGTGGGATTCTTGGGCTTGGTCACACGAGAGGTTAAAGGCGGGGTAATGTAACACAGTGGGCGGAGCTATCCCCTCTCTCTCTCTCTCTCTCTCTCTCTCTCTCTCTCTTTCCTCTCCCTTTCTTTCTCTCTTTCTCTCTCTCTCTCTCTCTCTCTCTCTCTCTCTCTCTCTCTCTCTGTCTCCCCCACTCTCTCGCTGTCTGTTTTTCAGATCTCAGGTCCAAAAATCTCAGTCAGTCCTGTGAGAATTTTGGAAACAAAAGAAAGTCATAAATCCTGAATATGATGGAAAAAAGGCTTTTTTTCCCAGCAAGGGAATAACATGTTGCTGTCTGAAGATGTTTACACGTGTTTCTAGTGCGCATGATGCAATGATTATAGCTATACAATAAGCACTTTGCTCACTGTCATACTATATAATGATTATTGATATGCTGTAAAAGCAGGGCAGCTATGACAGTCATCACAGCATTATGCACCATCTCTGACAGCGCCCATGGTCGTTTGCGTGATATTAATTGTCAGAAGTGGTGTGAGAACCATTAGGATTACACCGCTTTGATGGGTTTGAGCCAGCATGCATGTCTGGACTAAGAAATACTTTTTTTTCACTGGGTGTGGCTGCTGCAGCGAAATAAACGCCTTCTGTTTCGCGAGGCTGCTGCTCAGCAAGTTACAACTCACAGCCGGCAGTGTGGCGCTCTCAAACCTCTGTGCCAAGCAATGGGTGTGTCCAAGGAACGCCAGAAACAGCCTCGCCTCGAGTACCGTTCCCTCACAAAAACACACACAGCCTGTCTCTCCCTATCAGTCTCCTGCTGCCTGTCTGACGCGTCTGTATAAACAGTAGCATGCACTCATTTAGCAAGGGGACCATTGAAAACACGTCCCGAAATTTATGCTGTATACAGTACAGACACCCAGAACAATTTGTCTGGCTTCCGCAGACAGA
Organism: Stegophilus panzeri; assembly: GCA_024331685.1. Taxonomy (NCBI): domain Eukaryota; kingdom Metazoa; phylum Chordata; class Actinopteri; order Siluriformes; family Trichomycteridae; genus Stegophilus; species Stegophilus panzeri. The sequence goes on along the minus strand of JANDJT010000141.1, from coordinate 9,739,361 downwards.
TGTATCCCAGGCTCCATGGGGAAAACTTTATAAATATTTACTGAGCAGGGATCCAGCTAAGGAAAAACTTTAGCCATTTTAGGACAGGACACATTTTCAACTCATGAGAAAAAGGGGAGAGCCTTCAGTGGTCTCGCTTTCTAAGGTCCTGCTGTCTCTGCTGTTCAATGCTTTTATACAGTAGTTCAATTATTCTTGCCTTGCTGTAGGGTTCTACATGAAACTATTATGGATTCCCCCAAAGGAATAAACAAAAGAACCATTTTGTCCTGAGAGTGTTGAAAAATGGTTTGTTAAGGGTTCTTTGGATAATTAAGGGTTCTTAGATACCTAAAGGGGTTCTAGTTGCAACCTTGTCTGAAAAGGAAAGCATTGCTGTAGGCTTCTACATGTAACCCTTAGGGATTCTTTTAAAGGAACAAACTGAAGAAGTCTTTGTTGAAAATTAGTTCTTTAAGGGTTTTGTGGATGGGTTCTTGGCATTGTTAGATAGGTTCTTGGTGATAGGCTCCATATCAGACAGGGTTAGATGTAGAACCCCTTTAGCTTGCCAGGAACCTGTCCACTGAACCCTTTGTTGAAAATTAGTTCCTTAAGGATTTTATGGATAGGTTCTTGGCAATGTTAGATAGGTTCTTGGTGATAGGCTCCATATCAGACAGGGTTAGAAGTAAGAACCTGCCAAGAACCTGTCTACTGAACCCTTTTGTTGAAAGTTTGTTCCGTAAGGGTTCTTTGAATAGGTTCTTGGCAACCTAAAGGGGTTCGACTTCTAACTCTGTCTGATAGGGAGCCTCACTTTTGTAGGGCTCTACATAAAAAATGGTTCCCTCAAAATGGTTCCCTCAAAATGGTAACCTGAAGAACCTTTAAGATTTATAAATTAAACCTTATTTTTTTCTAAGAACATTGAAAGCTGGTTTTTAAAGGGTCCATTGGATAGCTAAGGGTTCTTCACTACCTAAAGGGGCTTTACTTGGTTCTACTGTCTGATAGAGAACCACTTTGTTATGGGTTCTATATAAAACCTCTAAGAACACCTCTGAAGGAAAAACCTTTAGGATAAAAAAAAAAACTGAAGAATTCTTAAGGGTTCAAAACTGACTATTTTTTCTCTTGTCCAACAATGGTTCTTTGGACAGGTTCTTTGCCAGGTTCTACTTGTATCTGTCTGATACCATCTTTTTTATATGGTTCTATATAAAAGATCAGAGGGTTCCCTGAACGAACAAACTGAAGAAGATTTAAGGGGTGAAATTTTTTCCCCTAACAGCGTAGAAACGTAAACCTGAAGCGGTTCTACTTACTAATAACCTTGACTAATCTCTGTTGTATGGTTCTACAGAAAACCTCCAAAGGTTCTACATTTTACGCCTTATTTAAATTTGATAAGAGTGTTGAAATTGAACGGTTTCTGATGTCTAGTATAAAATAACGGATTGAGTTTCTGTTAAATTTCGTAACAGAAACAAAAGTCTCACACTGGGCCACAGTGGACAAATTCGAGTGTTGTATTTTTGGTTTTTTTTGTACTTTGTGAAATTTTTTTTAAGTGAGTCATCACAAATGAATGTCAAATGCTTGCAGTTCTCTTTTTTAGAGTTAAAATGCTCACGACACGCAACGGTTTTCGTTAAAAAGTTAAACATCATGCGCCGTGACAGCTTGCCATCTGCGTGACCACAGTTTTACAGTTTGAGGGAAGGAAAAACAGGTGCAATCTTTACACTAGCATGAAAATGCCTTGCGTTTGATTCGTTCCCACACTGCCTTAATGTTCTCCGCTTTCCTGGCCGCAAAGAGGCTTGGGAACCGTCTCTGGTGTTGCTAAAGCATGAAAACATTTTCTGATGAATTTGTGGCTGTACTGACCCTGGTGTTAGTGGTTTCAAGGCTGTCTGCAACTTTGAGAATCTACTGCAGTAGTTCGGCTACAGAGAACCAGAAAGGCCTGAGCAGGTAAAGTAGTAAAAGTGGAAAAGTGGACACACAGGGCTTGCATGTGCCCCTCCTCCCTTCTTCTCAGTGCATTGTTTCTACTCCCTGCTTTTGTTTGTGCAGCTGGAGAAGCTAGTGTAGATCCCTCCTGTTGGGATGCAGAAAGAGAAGAAAAAATTTGGATGGTTCATGAAATGTTCCTGAGAGAGTCGGGGGTTTTTTCCAGAGCAGAGACCTTCTTTCTGATCTGTTTCTGTCGAGCCCGTCCTTTCAGTTCAGCCCTCTGTGATGGGATTAGACCCATCCTCATGGTAATGAGAAGTCATGAATGTCCATGAGGGGCAGTTGAAGATGGATCCTGTGCTTTTTAACATGAGAATGCGTGGACTGGGGCATTGTTGCCGTTGACTTGTGTGGCCTAATCGTTGCATAGTCGCGTGTTGAAACAGGAGATTGAAGATTACACAAGGTTTTTTGTGGGGCCTTTGCAGTAGGCAGATGAGACTACAAAAATTAATTTGCATAAAATCGTTTTAGTGCTTTTGAATAAACTGTTTCAGTGTGGAAATAGCCACACCTATAGATTATATTAATAAGAGTCATGCCTTTTTCATTTATCTCTCTAGGCTCTAGCGTTTTTGATGTGTGTGTGTGTGTGTGTGTGTGTGTGTGTGTGTGTGTGTGTGAGCGAGCTTTCTTGTGAATGCAGCATGCACCAAAGTGGCCAGTAGCAAACACATGGGTCACTGATAAGATGTACGCACAGTGATAAGAACCAAAAATACACACGTGCATGAATGTGAAGAGGTTTAGACAATAGAATTCTGCTGCTTCTTAAACATACAGCGAGGCATTTGTTAAAATTCCAACATTTTACATCTCCTTTTTAAAATTCCAGCCGGTTCATTTCCTCATATTTTAATGAGTCACCACTTAAAACTCCTGGGACCTGTTGATGGGTCCAGAATGAACATTTTTCACTTGTTTATGTGCATGTCTTTCGTATTAGTTTTACTGCAGTTGTTAAATAATGAACAGCAGGGGTTCTGCAGTCAGGGACCCCATTAAGAAATTCCACGTACCCCCTCAGTACAGATTTATTTAATTAAATGTGGACAAATAGTATATATTTTTCCCCCATTCATTAGCGCAATAGAGCTTTCAGTTCCCGAATCTTCCACTGGCAGAACACATTAGATTTATTCTTATTTATAGATCGACTTGTTTTTGAGTTACTGAGGTTTTGATTAAACCTATTCAGTCAAAAACGATAAGAACTCAATAATAATTATAATAACTTTGGTATAGTGGGTACACTAATGCCATTGCCATTGCTTTTAATTCCCGATTTCATCCAGGTGTTCTCTGTTTAGCTCCTCATTAGTTTTTACTATTACTATTTATACCCTCATGTTCCCATGTCTGGTTGTGAAGTCTCATCGTCCATTTAATTTAATAAGTCCAAGCCTTGTGTATAATATAGCCTGCATGTGTGTCGACCCCGGCTATGGACTGATTACGATTTGTTGATTACCTTAATAAAAGGACACCTCTGCATCATGCCTCTGATCACACCTTGTACTAATTACTGAATAAAAAGGTTTAAGGTCAATATCTGAATAATACGAGCTTTATACGAGTTTATAGGGTTTTTAATATGAGATTATAGGACTACATGTTGGTCTTATTGTTCTAGGTCTCTATTCTATCATAAAATAGCACTGTTGCATCTTTGTATCTAAATAGATGTCCATGGGAAATTTCCCAGCAGTTCATCAGACTCATATACAAAGTTAACCGTGCACGTGCACGTTTCTGAGCTCGTTTTTGCACCGATGATACAATATATTTGCTGGAACTGCCGCATAGCTTCTTGTTCTGATTATACAGTTACGCTCTCATTCTCAGTAGTCGATTTTCTTCACCAGTATCACTCACCTGGTTCTCGGCTGACTTTTTTAAAGCACCGTGCTGATACGATCTACAGGCCGAGATTGCCGTGGTTCTCACTGTACTGTCTTATTATATTCTTTGTGTTACAACCAGTCTCAGTAAAACCGGACTGTCTGAATTTGATCTGCTTTCAGATCAATAGCATGAATTGAGTCCTGCTCTAACCACACCCAGTGTGAAAGTTAAAGGCAATCATGGGAAAATTTGAGGAAGGACACAATGGTTCTCAAATCCTCTACGTTTCCTCTGGGGAGTGTCGGTCTATATATGAACACAAATGTGTTTTGTGCGTTCTGTTTTTCTGCCAATTTACTCGTCCAGAGCATGTGGATCAGGATCCTGATAAATTGTCAAAATACTCTTTTCTGGAATATTGTAGGAATCATTAAAATATATATTTTTTCATCTTTGTTTAATAATAGTTACAATCTCTGATTCAAAGCAGCAGTTTTGTACTGTTTTGACCCTTTAAATTAGTTTAATGATAAAGGCTAGGATTAGTGCAACAGTCAGAAATTCTTTTAATACCAAATAGCGTTGAAATCTCAATTCTGATTGGTTAGAAATCAGCAGTCACATGATCATGTCCGTAGGGACCCGACTGCATTTAAAACGTTTTAAAATCAGTTTATCATTAGACTTAGATTATTTAAGAAAGAAAAATGTATCGTGTTGATTCGGTGTTGATATTTTGACGGTTTCTGTGAGGAGACGTTTATTTGTAGCCATGCTTTGGGAAAGTCAGGTGTAAATCTGTAAGGTTTTCCCGCACAGGAAATTCTTCAGAACGGACTTCAACATGTTGCACATTGCACTTTCTTGGTAACAAGCTGTAATTTGTTAATTCAAGAGAAAGTGACGAAATCACGGTTTATAGTGGCATTAATGTGAACAGGAACTAACTTGTTTCAGTGATGTTCCACAACAAAAAATAAAGGGGGGGGGGGGGGGGTGTATTTTTTGTAGTGTAAAAAAATGGTATGAGGGAAAAAAACACATTTGAAATTACTGTGGTATAAGGGAATAAAATACATTTAGATGTGCTTTTATTGGAAACTATCTCTGCTTCGTGCCAGACCACATGACAGCACCATTATCATTATTTTCCTATAACAGCACGTTCCCAAGCCTTTTGTTCCTTACTTGATCAAGTAATTAGTGTGAAATGCAAATGACATCTAACCGCATTGTTTTTGGTCATGCCTGTATGTTTGGTTTGGTTTTACATGCATGGTTGACCAAGTGATGCAGTCAGTGTTTAACATTCTCACATCAATATCATTGTTGATGTTTGTGTCATTAAGAATACATGTCACAACAAGCACAGGGGTAAAAAAAATCCCCAGATTTCGACTAATTTTTCTCGCCTGAAAGAGATAAGCGAGCCATGTTTTAGTTTTGCATCACTTTGCGTCGAAGTATGCGAGATATAATGCATGCAGTTATCAGGAGCTTGGAAGAAATTTTTATACTTTCGACTATGTGGGTGCCTGTATGCACGCTTTTCCTCTGTACCCCGCTCTCACACTGATAAACCAGGAGGAGAATATAATAGAGCATGGATAGAGTGATAGGGTTAGTGTTATGGAGGCAACGACGAACTAGAGTATGGCTGTCAAACAAGCGTGACCCTTCGTTAACGGATGTGCGAAGGGTGTGTGGTGGGGGGTGAGTGTGAAAAAGTCACAGTCGAGGAAATTTCAGAGGTGGCAAAATAACACTCACCAGTAGATGTAGTTCCGTGTCAATGCTCCATATCTGAGGTTCAAACCGCTAAGATACGACATTATGAGTATGACTGTGAGCTTTCAGTGGCTGTCAGCTGAGAGAGTACTACTACTGGCCCTTGTCTATACATACTTAAATCGAGACATGGAGTAATAAAGTGCAGTAATGTGAATTTAGCTGCGAATGGGATGATGTTGTGTTCTTCGGTTCTGCGTCAAACCTGCATCAAAATTTGCATCAAGATGTGTACAAATCAGGTCTTTGTGGCTGTCGGCTTTGATCTCAGCAGTGAAGTTTAATGTCGGAGGAGTGTGTGTGTGTGTGTGTGTGTGTGTGCGTGCGTATATGTGCAGTGAAGACTAGATGTGATCCTCACAAGCAGATGAAAGAGAATGAAGAACTACACTGACTGCCTCTCATCCCATCCCATCCCATCCCCACCAAGGCTGCTGTCCATCATCGCCTATCCCCCGCCCCCCATGTCTCTTTGTTCCTGTCTCCTCTCGCCCACATGCTAAGAACCTTGCAACAAATAAACAGCAATAAACAAACCGTGAAAAAATTACAAGTGGGTGCCCAAGTGTGCATTGCATGCATGGTGCAAAAGTTTGTACACCGTTACGACAAACATGATTTGAAATGTAAACGATAGTAAGAAGATTGGCTCAGGTTTCACAAGCAATCAAATAATGTACGGTACGATAAAAAAAAAAAAAAAAAAAAAAAAAAAAAAAGGATGACACTTCAAAGGTCCTTCTTTCTGACTGTGATGTAAATATATTTTCTACTATATCACCACATTGTCTTATAACTGTCATTCTCATACTTCATTCTTTCATATCCTCTAAAAAGCTTTCGAATCCTCACCACCGTAATATTCCACCTTCAGTTCGTCATTTCTTGTACATAAAAGGCAAAATGGAGGATTCTCTTCTTTATTACTCACCCATAAAACCATTTTTTGGGGTCTTGCAGACTTTTCTAACTAACTGTAACTTGGAAAGCCAACATCATGATTTCTCACACCACTTATCATATTTATCTCTAAGGCAAAGAGGAAACTGTGGCTAAACTGATACTTCCACCTTCTTAACCTCTGTTGAAAATTGCTGAAGTGTAAAAATTAACGTTAGAAAATTTCAAAACTTTAGAGAATTACTGCTAGTGACCATAAAGTTTCAGGACATTGTGCCACTGCCTCTTTGCAGTTTAGCAACGTTTGGAATAACGCTCCAAAGTATACAATCCATGAAGGATTATTTAATTTGGACGCAAATATATGTATGATGCAAGCTTAAGCAAGTTTTGACCTAAAGCCACGAACATACGATATGTTTTGCTTTCCTTATACTACCATTTGTGGCTATCTCCCAAATTACAGCTTTGAAAAATCTCATGTAGTAGGGGTTTTTTTTTTCCATCATGCACCACAGAAGTCAATTTGTTTACATTATTGTCTTTCTCTCATCGTTACTTCTCCTTATTAAAGATGATGCTGTTACCATGGTGTAGAATCACAGCAGGAATTTACATTTTTAAAAATAACCACATTAACGTACACGTGTGATCAGCAGCTGCGATACTGCCAGAGCTGCTGTGAGTGTGAGTTATGTGTGTGACTAAAAACCTTCTACCAAAACCGACCAATCAGATTCATGCATTGAGTAGCGCCATGGTACTTCATGATAAGGGAAAGTAGACACACAGTTCACACCAGTGTGAATTAAATGCTCAATTAAAAGACACACACACACACACACACACACACACACACACCTAGTATCATAATATCTATAATGTTTTGATGCTAAATGATTAAATGTAAATGTTTATTATGCTAAATTATATTGCTAAATGTAATTATATTGCTAAATTTATACATTTATTATAAAATTATAGTGCTAAATTATAATGCTATGTTATAATGCTAAATGAATAAATGTAAATGTTTTGGTATTATCTGTGGTTTCTTGTAATACACCTTTAAACAATTGCTTTAACAATTATTGCATGTCAGATGTATTTGTGTTTGCATTTCTGTGTGTTTGTGTGTGTGTGTGTGTCTGTTAATATTTGCAGTCTCTGATTCCTCTTTCAGTTTGTACGAGTGTGGGTATGTGTGTCATTGTCTGCTTGTTTGTGTGTGTGTGTGTGTGTGTGTGTGTGTGTGGCAGTGTTAATATTTGTCTCTGAGTCTCTTTCAGTTTGTACAAGTACGTGTGTATGTGTGAGTTTGTCTGCATGTGTGTGTGTGTGTTTGTGTGCGTGTGTGCGTATTGTCTGTATGTGTGTGTGTGTGTGTGTGTGTGTGAGCTGTATTTTGTGAGTGTGTGCGTATTGTCTGTGTGTGTGTGTGTGTGTGTGTGTGTGAGCTGTTTGTGTGAGTGTGTGCGTATTGTCTGTGTGTGTGTGTGTGTGTGTGTGTGTGTGTGAACTGTTTGTGTGAGTGTGTGCGTATTGTCTGTGTGTGTGTGTGTGTGTGTGTGTGAACTGTTTGTGTGAGTGTGTGCGGATTGTCAGCATGTGTGGTAGCTCTCAGCCCTGATAAGAGCAGAGAAAAGTGAAGAGAAGTGTAAAAGAAGAATGTTGTCTTTTGCTGTTGTGGTTATTTGCTACATTTCCATTAGCTAAATACTTTCTCTAAATACTTTCTCTCCATCTCTCCATCTCTCCATCTTTCTCTTTATCTGTCCACGCACAAATCGAACCTGGACGGATTGCGTATGTCGTTTATATACAGTACCATAACATTTCGGAGGAAAATGCCGCATGATAGCGTGCACACAGAGTAAATCAAGTGTAAAACAAGAACGATACACAACGTTCCAGTAAACCAAGTGCACCACAATACAGGAAATACATAGAATAGGAGAGCAGCGATACATACACAACATGCACAGTGGGAGCTGAATATGAATAATGCATGCTGATTATCTCAACAGAATAATCAGATAACTGCAAAAAAACAACAACAACAACACAAAATTAAAGAAAATCAGATTTCGTCCAGCATCTTTATATGCACTTAAGAAAAGTGATGATAACAAGCTTCAAGCCATGACATGTTAGATAAGGAAAAGCAGAAGGATAACAGATTCAACTGATTAACAGTATACATGCACGGAGAAACCTGATTACTGAGCTACAATCCAATAATGGCTTTAATTAGATATTAGCTATGGTAGTATGGTTTTTAACGAGCGCTTGGGTACAGATTTTTAGAAGTGTGTCGATCACTGGGTTTACATGCAGTTACCTCATTTGGCTGATGTTTTTATTCAAAGTGACATACAGCTGAGACAGGATGCAACAGAGCAGACAGGATGCTCAAGAGTGGTAGCTTGATGGTGCTGGGATTTGTTCTCATGACTTTCCGTAGCCCAATGCCTTAACCGCCGGGTTACCACATGCACTTATGTAAGGCAATAATAACTAACTCGGGGTTAGATTCTTCACTTCTAAATAGATCCGTGTGGTATCGTTACATCTTTCCTGATTTGCTATTTTAATATTTCCTTCAAATATTAAATTATTTAAGCAATTTTGTTTTTGCGAAAAACTTTTTTATTTATTTATTGGTTTTCAATTACAAAAAAGGAAAGGAAAAAAAAAAACCAAAAAGCAAAGATGAAACAAGACACAACAAAGACAAACAGTAAGACACACACACACAAAAACTAAAATTCCATGCAAGATATAATGTATATATACCTATGTATATATATCCATACCTACCCATATATATATACAGTATCTCACAAAAGTGAGTACACCCCTCACATTTTTGTAAATATTTGATTATATCTTTTCATG
>JANDJT010000141.1:9711929-9722058 GCA_024331685.1 Stegophilus panzeri | reverse complement strand
AAACAAAATCTAAATCCATGTGGTTGTGAGAAATTAACCTGATTTAAAATGCTAAAAGTGAACCTGAACACCCATAATAAAGCAATATTATGAACAGACCCAGCCTACAATTCACTGAATTCATTATGTAGTAGCCCATTGCACTAATGTAGAAAAAATCAAAAAATCTAAATCTGTGCAGATAACCTATGTAATAAGACTATCTTGCTCTGTTGTCCCTCTTTTTCTTTTTTTTAGACTTCATTTCAGATTGATGTGTCCGCTAAGAAATAAGTAGTGTTTGTCTAAACGGTTGTCCAGCAATTACCTTTTTTTTTTTTTTTTTTTTTTTTCACTTTGTGCCCTTTATTAAGCGTTTACTTCTGTAAATGTTAAAAATGGGTGTGTAAAAGTCATCAGCGCATCACTACTCTGAGGAATATGACTGTTCTTGTTGTTTTCTTTTTGGTCATAATGACTTTTTAGCGATAATTCGATCTGCTGAGATCAGTTTACGAATGTGTTTACATCATTAAATTACTTCCCTTGGTGCAGACGTAGACCATTGTTCATTGTTCGATCTTGAGGAAATGGCTGTAGTGACTCTGGGCTGCAGATGTGTGACAGAAACGAGTGCAGCTGCACGTTTTTGTCGGTTTGTCGATGCTTTAGCCATGTGTCATGGTGTGCTTACTTTAGATAAGTGTGTGTGTGTGTGTGTGTGTACTTGACAGGTTAGTGTTTGTGTCGGTATGCGATGTATGTGTGTGTGTGCAATGTGTATGTGTGTGTGTGTGTGTGTGTGTGTGTTATGCAGATGTCTCAGATTCTTTTCTTTGTGTGAAGATGCCATTCTGTTTGATAGAGTCGTCTCTGCAGCATTGCTCCACTCAGTAAAGAGCTGCTTAGCACAAGCGAGTATTGAAATTTACTGAAAAATATGGTGCACTATACCACAGCCCTGCTGAATTCGCACATCCGATTTGATCAGAAAGTGATGATTAATTTTTCACAATGGCGGCTTTGACGGTAGTTTTGCACAACAAGGTATATTGCAGGTTTCTATAGTAAGAGCATATCACATATCACTTATTAACTTTAAGAGAGAGAGAGAGAGAGCGAGAGAGAGAGAATAAGAGAATGCCTGTTTACAGCTACTATAATGTAAGTCATAACTTTTGCAGATGTTCTGTAACATAAAACGCAACTCTAAATGGATAAACACTACAATCTGTAATTCTTTAATCAATTACAGTTCCTAGCCCTGTCAAATCGCTGTGGTGTAATAGAAATAAAACATTTCAGGATGTGATGTTAGGCCGCACGGTGGCTTAGTGGTTAGCACGTTTGCCTCACACGGCCAGGGTTGAGGGTCCGATTCCCTCCGCAGCCTTGTGTGTGCGGAGTTTGCATGTTCTCCTCGTGCTTCGGGGGTTTCCTCCGGGTACGCCGGTTTCCTCCCCCAGTCCAAAGACATACATTGTAGGCTGATTGGTATGTCCAAAAGTGTCCGTAGTGTATGAATGTGTGTGTGATTGTGGCCTGCGATGGATTTACACCCCGTCCAGGGTGTCTCCCGCCTTGTGCCCCATGCCCCCTTGGATAGGCTCCAGGTTCCCCGCGACTCAGTAAGGATAAGCGGTACAGAAAATGGATGGATGGAGGATGTGTTGTTATTGGGAAATATTTCACTTCATTATTTTCCTGTAACAGCACAAACCATGTTTTTATGACTTACTTAGCAAATATTGGAATATTAGAGGAAATTCCAATTGCATGGCATTGTCCATAATATAATAGTATCATGTCATCTATAGAAAGTATTCTGTACTACACACAAAATAGCTTTTTCTAACTCCAGATTAACTTATACATTGATATAGATTATGTCCTTGATTGATCATTTTGCCTATCGACAACTGATTTAATGTAAATATATTGGCTTTGGGACCTAACGGAGATGAAGAGAAGTGAGACGAGAGTCGACCATGTTTCATTTTAAATAGTCATACTTTCAACACCGACTGTAATGAATAAACAGTCGAGCAGTTACTACACTCCACGTGAGTCACTCTGAAACACTGCCCGAAACATAACCTATGATGTCGGCATTAGTGTAACTTAGTGTGAACTAGCTATTATTAGGTTTTTCAGAGTAATTTTGTTTATTATAATTAATTGAAGCATTGTATTAAAATGTTCTGGTTGAAATTAAAACCAATATTCAGGACACGCTGGCCTGGAAACCAGAAAAAAGATCTTTCTTTATATTTGCCTGAATTAAAGCTTTTTTTTTTTCTTTTAAGGGTAATTCAGACAGTAACGCTTTAATTATTTATAAAGTGACCTGACCTGACCTGAAACTGACCTGACATTAAATACAACCTTTTACCATAAAATAAGCTTTCTAAAACGATTACACCGTATTCTATTAACCTTAAAATTTTTGATACCATTCAAATGATTTCTAATTATTTAACACTTCGATGTAGGCTCAAGGTTTTCCTGAAAGTTTTCTGTTTGTGAAACTTTTTCTGCTCTTGAGCATCCCTATTACAAATCTGATTAGATATTATTAGCGGGATGTGTGATACCTGGTAGTTGCGTGATTATGACCTAGTTTATTATTACTGCCATTATGGAAAAAAGACACTTCCATCTGCTGATACAGCCACCAAAACTACATGTTCACAATGATCAGTTAAAGAGCCGTTATTTATTTATTTCTTTTTTTGCAATCTAGACAGGTAAAATTCAAATGATTGACTTTGATATTCAAATCCAGTGGCTAACACAAGGGGGAAGTTGAATGCGTAGTTACACTAACAGTGTTTACTCAAATAATAGATACAGGCCAGATTAAATAACAGATCAATAAATAGTAGATAACAGCAGTGTTTATTTGGCTGAGGTGTTAAGATAGGGCATGTAAAACTACTTGACTGCAGCACTGTCAATAGTAAACATTTGTTGTTCGCAGTGTTCTGTTTGTTTCTGTATTGTGAGAAATGAACATTATAGCGACAGAGAGGCGAGACATGTAGGGCGTCAGCAAACGATGAGGGAGGAAATCAGGATGAACACAGATTAGCTGAAGTCTCATTTCCTAGCATGTTGTGTTAGGTGTCTCGTGTCTGTCTGTCACCTTGTTTCTGTACTCATTTCCAGATAAATGGGGATTTTTGACTAGAGGAAAGTTTGTAATCTATCAACGTGTTGATCTAAATGACTACTATTCTTCTCCTTTATTTATACACGACTTTGAACTGTTTGGGGTTTTTTTAATGCTTTTATTTTTTTTACTTTTCCACCATTTTCACACTTCACACATTGATCACAGGTTTGTAACACTTCATAAGTAAGTCAACTTTAAGTTTCCTACTCTACCTACAACATGTGGGTGGGTGTGAAGAACAGTCTGTGCCTCGTGTGCGTGTGCGTGTCTGTGTGTGTGTGTGTGTGTGTCTAGCATGGGTTTTGGCATGGTGAATGTTTTCTCAAAGGGGAAATTCCAGAGCTCCACTGGAGCTATTTTTGAATCTCCAACATGTGTGTGATCCACACAAGTCTGCAAGAAATGAAATGAAAATCCATCACACTTGCTCAACATCATGTCTGTTAGACGCTTGCAATTACACCTTCAAGCGGGATGGGATGTGAAAATGAATTGAAACGATATCTCAACGCCTGGTTTATTTGGAATCCTTTTCGAATATGGCATGATTTAGAAAGGAATAAAACACTACGGTGCATGCAGTTTAAGGAAAATAATCAACAACAGCCTGGTTTGCTGTGGCCTGATGTGAAGTGCTGTGACCACCCTAAAGTTAATTAATTTGCTATAACAGCATGTTCTGAAGTGTTTTATTTCTCTTCAAGCACAGCCATTGTGTTTATTTAATTTTTTTTGTCCAAAGTTTGTATCCTTATACAGTTCCTTTTAATATTTTTGAAAGGTTGTTCTTGTTATCAACTATCTTTAGCAGCTACACTCCCTCACCAGCTACACTCACTTGAGGTTAGTTAATAAGACAAAAAAAAAACCCCACAATTTAAAACTGCAAAACTCAAAGCCCTCTGTCCTGAAAACTTACCGACCATGACAAAGCACTGACTGTGGAGACTTCCGTATATGTTAAAGAGATGACTGTAAACGTCACCATGTCAATGATTATACTTTTTTTCTTTGTTGATTAACCGTGCATTTTTAAAATCCATTTATTATTAGTGTTAGATTATGCAGTGTGCAAGCAAATCCCAGTGAATCGGTTACTATAGAAACGACTACCATGAGAGCTGCTGTCAATCAACACGGTGGTATACATATTGTTTAAGTTGCTGCTATATGTTTAATCACTGTCTACGCTCTTGTGTTATTCTGCAGGCAACACAGAGGGACTTCCTGGGCCACCGAGACATGACTCCAGGCTAGGTGCAGTCTCCTGGACCCAAAATCTCAGACAGACAACTGGGTGAATATCAACAGAGACTATGGATCCCCACACAAAATGCATTGTAGACCCAACAAAGAGCAAGTACTCTCAGTACTACAACTCAAGCCTCATCAAACTGCACTATATCTGTGCCAAGAACTTGAGCGAGCAGGACTTGGAGGATCGCAGAAAGGACAGTGATGGGCACAGCTCGCTCAACATCATCTTCATCATCATCTGCAGCATCATTATTCTGGAGAACCTTCTGGTGCTCATTGCTGTTTTCCGAAACAAAAAGTTCCACTCAGCCATGTTCTTCTTCATTGGGAATCTAGCGTTCTCGGATCTGCTGGCTGGCTCGGCTTACATCGCCAATATATTTCTATCAGGCTCAAATACTTTTCATCTAAAGCCCGTGCAGTGGTTTATAAGAGAAGGCACTGTTTTTATTGCATTGGCTGCATCAGTGTTCAGTCTGCTCGCCATTGCTATAGAGCGTTACATTGCCATAACCAAAGTCAAGGTTTACGGCGCCAATAAGACCTGCCGCATGTTCCTGCTTATCGGAGCATGCTGGGTCACCTCGATCCTTCTTGGAGGTCTTCCCATTTTAGGCTGGAACTGCATCAACAATATGAGCGAGTGCTCGGCCGTCCTGCCTCTCAACTCCAGGCGCTACATCTGCTTTGTGGTGACCGTCTTCAGCGTCATCCTGCTCGCTATTGTCATCCTGTATGTCCGCATCTACCTGATCGTCCGTTCCAGCCACCAGGAAACCACTAACTCGGCTTCCTACGCCCTGCTCAAGACTGTCACCATCGTCCTGGGCGTGTTTATTGTGTGCTGGCTGCCCGCCTTCAGCATTCTGCTCCTTGATACCTCGTGCAGGATGTCTTCGTGCCCCATTCTCAGCCACGCCGACATCTTCTTCGGAATTGCCACCTTGAACTCGGCACTGAACCCGCTGATCTACACGCTGCGCAGTAAGGACATGCGACGGGAGTTCCTGCGCGTGTTGTGCTGCTGGGGGATTCTCCAGAGTGGCCGGCCAGCTGAACGTTGCTTGATGCAGCTCAAGAGCTCAAGCTCGATGGACCACTGCACCAGCAAACATGAACATCAGACCACTCCCATCATGCAGGACTGTACAACCTTTGTCTGAGCTTGGGGAACGTGCCCATGCTGCATTGGTAAAGGTCTCAGAGTGGTTTTAGTTCCGGAAGGAAGTTGAGGTATTTGTGTTCGTAGATTAAGCACGCGAACAAAAAGACACCCGAAGAATCATTCTGCTGTAGAGGCGTAATGCGATTAAAAGCGGTGACAGGGGTTTTGCATGTTCCTTTTTACAAAGCAATCAATCCTGTGTGATTTTTTTTCTAATCACTTACTATGGACTTTTAGGCGCTAAAAGCAAGTATTGCAATTGTGGTATGAACATAGTCATTTATTGTTATTGTTTTTACATTTGTCTAAGATGTATGACCTCCACTGAATGATTTATAATTGTTTTGATACCGTTATTACTCACCATGTCATATTTAGCGTTGGGCAGTGACCAAAAAATCTCTTCTTTTTTTCCCCTCTTTTTTTTTTTTTTTTTTTTTTTTTTGCACTTTCAAGCATATCTGTGATTGTAAGTATTTGTGACTGACCTGTGAGTCAGTCAAACTAACAAAGGCAATGTTGCATGAACATGAAAAGGTGAGTCTTGGCACGACTTAGCAGACCTGATTCACAAAGAAAAGGGAGGTACTGAATTGTTACACTCCACAGTGCACTCCTTATGAGCCATGGGTGCAAAACCATCCTATGTATTCCATTATATTCTCTTTAATTAACTACAGTAAAAAAGCAATGTACTACACTTCATTATATTGCATGGCATAACCTGTGTACAAAATAATATATGGTGTATTCATGTACAAATTCATCATTAAGCCTTTTCATTCAGCCTCTCTGGCCTTTGCTTATGTTTGTGTGTGTGTGTGTGTGTGTGTGTGTGTGTGTGTGTGTGTGTGTGTACTGTACGTGTGTTTATGTGTTGTTGTTGTTGTTGTTTTTTTATGAAAAGTGTGAAAAGGAAGCCACAAACAGAAAGTACAGTTCCTTAAGCGAAATGGCACTGACACATTTCACCCGCAGTGCAGTAATCCCCTGGACTTGTCTTGACAATGTTGTAGTCTTGCTGCAGCAGCGTGTGCTTTCTGTTTTTTTGTGCTCTCCTGTAACTGAATGTATGCATGAAGTGTTTGGAGCGAAATGCTTCTCCTTGTGACAGTATTACCGAACACTGATTGTTTTTCATCTTGTTGAATATTGAGCTGTCGGAGACAATAAAGAGGGATAGGGTCACTGTGAAGTCTTGAAAATGATCACCGCATTTGAACTCTCTGATGACACACAGATTGGTTGCAGAGACGAAAACTCATGACGTTGGGATAAAAATAAACAGGTCACCTCTTTTTTTTTGTTTGTTTGTTTTGTTTGTTGTTGTTGTTGTTGTTTTGTGTCATGGCCTCTAAACACATACACTTCAGGTGGATGAGGAGGAGGAGGTTGCGCTCTTATGTCAAAGGTCAGAGGCTAATTACTCTGCCTAAAACCCCACTTCCTGCAATGACAGGAAGTTCAGTGTTTCCTGTGGTACTTCCTGTTGTTCAGGACTGACCTCATCTTTCATTATTATTCTTACAAACCACTCACTCAAGCAAACACAAAAAATTGATTCCAAAATGTCTTGCTGTCTTTTCCGCTGTTGATCATCAGAGAAAGCACTTTGGCAGCTCTTCCAAAATCATTCAAATTTTTTTGTTTGTTTTGCTTTTTTTTATATATATATATATATATATATGAACATTTTGCAAGCATGCCTATCACTTCCATTCTGTGTAAAAATCCTGTGCAAAAAAAAATTTTGTATTATGCATTTATGATGATGTATGTATTGTATTTATGTCTAAAATGTGTATATGTATGAAATGTCTTTTGTGTGCAATAGCATTGTGTGTCTAGTAGCAAGCTACCTGTGTTAAGTCGGTACAATCCTAAACACTAATATTGGTACATAAACGTTTTTTTGTTCATTACTTTTATATAAAATAAATTAGATACGAAATGCAAAATGCGTATTCAAGTCTCATTTTATTAACTTTGAACAAAAGTGGATACTGTATATTGTTTATTTATGACGGTAATAGTCAATGGAGAATTACCTATAAAGTTGTTTTGTACTCTGGCCTTACACACACACACACACACACACACTCACACACACACACACGAATGAGGTGTCCTTACAAGAACGATAGCTTCACTAGAAATTAAATTACACCCAACATGCACTGACAAGGTTGAGGCCAGGCTCGCTAGGGCATGAAAAGACATTTTCCTACAACCATCGGCTCTGCCTATTTACACACCACTGCCTGCCGGTTACAGGTGTGTATCAGCTTGTTATACCACACAGGCCTGGTATTGAGGTTAGGAAATAGGGTGATGCGAGGTAAAACATAATGGCTTTATGAAAAATTCTGTGCTTCATAGTTCAACTTCAGGAAGGGATTTTGGCTCACAAAAACAGTTTGGATCGTAGAGGAATAATAATAATAATAATAATAATAATAATACGGCCTTGTTAAACATAAATGTACAAAACATGATTAAAAAATTTACTGTGCTTATACATTTTTTTTATATAGTGGCAAGCAAATTTTAGCCCAAAGTTTCATGATGACTCATAGTGAAGGCACTGAACGCTTGAAGAGTTTTTATTGGGAACTCAAATCTAGATTAAAAAATAAATATAAACACTTGTTAAACACAACCTGTTATTAGTCTTGGGATGTTTTTTGTTAAGAAGATTTTGCTCATAGATTTATACTTAATCCATTAACGATTTGCATGAATGCCTTGCTCTGACCTGCTAAACGTTTATATGCAAAGCACTTAAAATGAGAAGTGCTATATATGTTAAATAATAATATAATTATAATATATAATTCAGTATAATATTACAATATATTATTTGACAAATCATTTTGTCTTAGCATGCTATACAAGATTCAAGAGACTATTTTGTTAGTGTATACATTTTTTCTATTTTGAATACTTTGAATACCCATAAGTGGTATAATTTTGTAAAAGGGAAACCCTCTGAATATGAGTTCTACATAAAACCCAATATGGGTTCCCTCTAGAGGGACAAACTAAAGGGTGCAACCATTCAATTGGGGAACTAGGATGAACCTTTTTAAAGAGTGGAGTAGTATTGATGGGGAGGGACAAGGTTCTCTTTGGTGATGCTGAATACACAATACACAAGCATTATTATTATTATTATTGTTATTATTGTTGTTGTTGTTGTTGTTGTTTTATTATTATCCATCCATACATCCATTTTCTGTATCACTTATCCTACACAAGGTCACAGAGAGCCTGGAGCCTATCCCAGGGCACTCAGGGCACGAGACAGGAGACACCCTGGACAGGGTGCCAACCCATCGTAGGGCACACACATTCACACTCTACAGACAATTTGGAAACACCAATCAGCCTACAAATGCAGGTCTCTGGACCAGGGGATGAAACCAGAATACTCGGTGGAAGCCTCCGAAGCACGAGGAGAACTCAATGCCACTGTGCCCTCCTATTATTATTATTATTATTAGTAGTAGTAGTAGTAGTAGTAGTAGATAACACAGTGTCTTGTTCCATTTTTCTGACATTAGGAAAGGCCTACTTATTCACCCATTAATCTTCAGTAACCCTTTTTATCCTGGTCAGGGTTATGGCGAATCTAAAGCCTATCCTGGGAACACTGGGTCCAAGGCAGGAATAGGACCTTGAAAAGTTGCCAATCCATTACAGGGCACTACACACACACACACACACATACACACACTTTTTTCTATACTCAGACACTCATTTACACTTAGGAGCAAATTAGAGTAGCCAGTCTATCTACTGGCACTTTTTGGCAGTGCGAGGCAACTGAAGAACCTTGAAGAAAACCATATGGACATGGAAGAACATGCAAAACCGAGCTCAGAATCGAACCTCAGATACTGGAGCTGGGAAGAGAGGCACCAACACTGCCAGCTGCACAAAATGATTGGCTGAGGATTCAGGGAAGGAAGCAAAGAACCCATAACTTTCCAAAGAACCCTTAAAAGCCTTTTTTTTTATTTTTTTTTTTTTATACATTTGTAATTATTGTTTTGTGAATGTGTGTTAATCAAAAACAGATTTTAAAGAATAAGTCTACAGTTGAAGAGAATCCTGGCCTGGTTTACTGACAGATGATTCCTGGGTGGGAGTGCAATGCAGCCCCATGGCAGACCACGCTGCTGGGAAAAAGGCCAATAACTGTCAGCAGGAAATGACATCAGGTTTAACAAACCGCTTTACAACAGCTGCAATCTCAAAACTGAGTTAGTAACTGGAATTCTTTATATCTCATTTAGAAAAAAATTTAATCTTACTCAAGTTCATTTTTAATCACAGAAATGTACTTTTACTTCGCTACATTCTGTGGTGTTCCTCCGTTACTGTTAAATGTTATTGACTATATGAAGTTTTAATAATTAGTTTATATCACGTATAATGAGGTCACGAGTCTCACGATAATTTTATTTATTTTTGAAAATATACACTCATTTCAAATTTGATGACTGCAACACACTCCAAAAAAGTTGGGACAGTCGACTGTTTACCACTGT
>JANDJT010000141.1:9700372-9711237 GCA_024331685.1 Stegophilus panzeri | reverse complement strand
TACAGACTCATGACGGTTTTTAAGACAGTGACGTCTGAGGGATCAAAGATCATGCGCATTCAGAAGTGGTTTTCGGCTTCGCCCTTTACGCACAGAGATTTGACCGGATTCCTTGAATATTTAATTACATTGTGCACTGTAGAAAGTGAAATGCCCAAAATCCTACAGATTTGTCTTTCGGGAATGTTGTTCTCAAAGTGTTGGATTATTCGCTGATGTATCTGTTGGCAGATTGCCGAGCCTCGACCCATCCTTGCTCTTGACGGACTAGACCTTTTTTGGAGGCTCCTTATATACTCTGATTATATGAACCTTGATCATACTTGCTCCAGCTCAGGAAATATTTAATCACTGGTTAATGAGTGACATGAGGGTTAGACTTGAAATACAAATATCTACAAGATTCTCAAGACCGAATCTGAGCCTAAAGAAAACACCACCATCTTGTGGATAGAGATACAGATGGCAGGATGCAATTTTCACACTTCTGAAACTATAGCGCCCTCTGTTCCACTGACCTAGTACTGCAGAGTGAATGGATGTCTTAATAAATCAGGGTTCAGGGTATTCTGACTGTGACAGAAATACCAATGTAATTATATATATATATATATATATATATATAATTAAAAAAGATAGATAGATAGATAGTGACAACCAAAGTGGTGTACAGTAAAATCAAATCAGTATATGATTAAGACAGAACAAAATAGAAAAACAACACAATTAAACCAAATAGATTAAAAAAGCCAATAGGGAAACAAAAAAAACAAAAAAAACAAAGACCACCAATAACAAGACAAAAACAAACAGCTGGATGATGGAGAAATTACAAGGACTTAAATGCCTTGGAGCATAAATATGTTTTCAAAGGGATGAACAATTTATAAACAATAGTAAAATATCCCACAATCTTGGAGCAGCAACAGAAAAAGAAGACACTTTTGAACGTCTTCTGTGAATGTGGAATGGTTCAAATCTGCTGATTAGAAGATGTTAAGGATCTGGAGGTAATGAGGGGGCAAAGACGATCAGAGGTATAGTTGTAGTACCATAGGTGTAGTACCATGTTGAGCTTAAAAACAAACAATAAAACCTTAAGTTCAGTTTTGAAAATTGAATTAAAAAACAAATTTAAACTGTCAAAAATGAGGTTGAGAGAGTCTTTATCACCTGGTTTTAGTTGAAGGTACGACTGTGTGTCTGCATTGCAGTGATAAGAGATGTTACATTTCTGAAAGATAGACCCAAGCAGAAACATGTAAAAAGAAACCAAAATAGGGCCCAGGATTGAGCCCTGGGGTACCCCAGAGGTAATAATAGTCAAAGAGAAGAAGTTACCAATCCTAATTAAGAAAGTCCTGTTAAGTTAGGAGGCAAACCACTTTAAAGCCCTGAATGTGTACACCACACTTTAGACCAGTGTTTCCCAATCGGGGTGCAGTCTCACGAGAGCAGATGTGCCATGTAAAACCTTTCTAAAATGCTAGGAAATGGAAACATCAAGTTTTTGGCATGACTCTATGAACTGAGGGAAGAGTTAAAAATGTTTTTCAACCAGGAAAATTCAAGATATGCAGAGTTAATTACAGACGTGGAATGGTGTTCAAAAGTGTCCTATCTCACCGATGTTTTTAAGCATCTCAATGACCTGAACACAAAAATGCAAGCCAAAGATGAAAATATTCTCACTTCTACCGACAAATTGCAAGGCTTCAGGTCCAACTTGATAGGATTCCCTTGTGCAATGCACAGTCAAACAGAAAACTCCCTGGGCCTATCGCCCAGCATCTGAAATTTGGACAGTTTTTGGATGACTGTGGAGAAAGAATATATCTTTCAGGCGATACAGCGACATGTTTGTGGATGTACAGTTGGAGCTGGATGAGGCACATAGGAAATCCTGGTCAACCATCACAACTGGTGCCACCTTCAGTCATCTGAACTCTGTCTTGCCACTGGATTATGGTGGTCACTGGGAGGAGAGAGTGAGGCTGATGCTGTCTTCCTCACTTTAATCCAATTCATGTGCAAGAAGCGGCAGGTGTGGACTCCAAAGAGATGCTGCTTCTCAGACTTGAAATATTCCACCCATAATGGTGCCAATGATGGAAAAACTCAGTCTTCATCAAAATCAACGGATGAACTTCTGTAGAGAGGAACGACACTAATGCTGTCTAGCATTAGTGTTTGTGTAAGGTGCCACAAATTTTGGAAAATTTTCAAAGGATGCCGTGACTGAAAAAATGTTGGGAAACTCTGCTTTAGATGATCCAGAAGAATTCTGTGGCTGCACTAAGATTCTAGCAAAATTTTCCAGAATCAACATTCAGCAATAAATTGTTGGTTAAGTTGAGGAGGCCAGATTCCATGCTATGGTGTTATCAAAAGGCTGTTTGGAATTTTTTTTTTTTTTTTTTTAAATGTCCCTGGTTAAGAATGAAGAAAGCTGAGAGAAAGTTACCTTCGCTAAAACTTTTAAAAGAAAAGATAGTTTCGAGATCGGTCTAAAATTGACGGATGTAGTACAAGTTAAGCGTAGTCCACAGGGTTTCAAGAGAAACAGGACATGTACATATTTACAAGGAAAGGTAATAATAAAAATACATAAAAAATAGAAAGAACTATGAATTTATTTCACAAACTGAAAAGTGACATGCTGTAACAGCATTTTCCAATAATGATTAAATATTCACTTAATATTAGCCTACTTAAAGTCCCAATGTATATTTAAGGCAAATGATTAGTTTGAAGGGGTTCAGTTGACAAAAAAATTGTTTGGTTCTAAATGAATTAATGAATAAACAAACAAACAAACAAATGAACGAACTAACACATTTACAAATTAATTAATTAATTAAGTCATTCATTCATTTGGGAACCTCTGTTCTGAATGAATGAATGAATGAATGAATGAATGCACAAACAAATAAATAAAGTAGTACATGATTTAAAGTAGCTATACATTTTGTCAATTTGTATATGCCATTTTATTTGGATGAAGATAATATGGACATCCATCCATTCATCTATCCATCCATCCATCCATCCATCCATCCATCCATCTGTCTCTCTATGCATTCATCAATTCATCCATCCATCCATCCATTCATTCATTCATCCATCCAGCAACTCATTTATTCATTCATTCATTCATTCATAGCATCTGCTTTATCCTGGTCAGGGTCCCAGTGGATCCAGAGTCTATTTCAGGACTACTGGGCGTGAGGCGGGAATACACACTAGACGGGATGCCATTCCTTCACAGGACACCACACACACCCATTCACACTCTCATTCACACCTGCAGTATATTCACACAATTTACAGTGGACAGTTCACTTCCTGGCATGGTTTTTTTTTTTTTTTTTTGAATGTGGAAGTAAATATGCACATGAAACATACACATGAAATTCTGAATTTTATATTTCATGTTTGCTGCAGGTCAGATACAGTAACCTCTTTGGGTTTGAAGTTTTGAATGTTAAATTTAAAATCACAAAATCACATTAATCATAAAATACACCCTTGTATACCAATCATAAGGATACTGTCATGTCATTTCCCATTCACGAAGACTGAAAAAGTGTTGTGTTGACTTTAATGTACCTATATTATTATTATTATTATTAGTAGTAGTAGTATTGCTATTATTATTATTATTATTCTCATCATCATTATTATTATAACAACAATAATAATAATAATAATAATAATAATAATAATAATAGTAGTAGTAGTTTTATTGTTATTATTATCATCCTGAGTGGTAGTAGTTATAATGTTGTTGATGATGATGATGATGATGCTCTCAGTAGGTTGAACAGCATACAGTTAACGTCACCGCTCCCGTGTAAGCCATGCAATGCAGTCTCCCGCCTTTCCTGGCACCAATCAAAGCGGAACAATGCAGGGTTGCCAGCTTTGACCCCTCTTCAGATTCCTTTCCAATTAACACAGCTTCTGAAATCTACGACTAGAATTATAAAATGGATAATAATATTAAATGCAACGTGATCCAAGACATTTTTAAGTAGTCACTAATAAAAAAAAATACGTATTTTTTTATTTATCAGAGCCCTATATTGACCTTGTTTTATTTCATTTTGCCTATAAAAGATAGGAAATATCTTGTTTCATATTTAGATCGTCACAGATAAAGAGTAACAGTGTCCAAATCCAACATTCGGACATAAAAACTCAACTTGTGGCAGCAATTAATAAGTATTTAATTTGAGAATATTAACCGAGGATCTGGCAACAGTGTATTACTACCCATCATATGTTGGCGTCTGTGGCGAAACGTCACTTTGGACCATTCCATTGTAACGAGAGGTAATTTTTTGTGGGGGGTGATTTGGTAATAGCATAGTGGTAGAAATTGTATTTTTTTATTAATAACGCATTACTTTGCATGAATTATATTTCAGTAATAATGTACGAATGTATTTGGATAAACAGATGTTTTTATTATTATTTTTTATTTCTCACTTCCTTGCCCCCTATTTTTTGAACTCGTGGTACGGTCTATATTACCCGCGCAAAAAAGCGGCTCACGCGCGCGCACACACGCTTCTCAGAAGTGTTTAAAGCCGTGTTCCTGTGCTGCTGCTGCTCCTGCCCCTGTCTGTTTTTATAAACCTGATCGCTTTTAATAACTGTATTTTAAAAATAATAATTGTTATAGCCTGCACTTCCTTGTTGTTTTTATCTGCTGAAATGCCTACTCGGACCTTGATGTGTTTGCCGGAGGATGTGAAGGAACGGTATGTTAGCTTAAAAAAAAAAACAAAAACAAAATGGAGAATATGAAATTAGCTAAGCTAGCTGTCTTTGAGCTAGGATTAATTTACAAAACACACAGCTATTATGGGTTAGGTAGCTATTCTTATAAATCATGCTGGGGGGTTTTTTTGTATATGGAAAATTTAGCTGGCTAGCTAGCAAGTTCATCTTTCTGCAACATTGAGCTCGCTTTAGCTTGCTAGCTGGCTTCTTGTTTTGGTCCGTGTGTGCTAGCATGCTAGCTAACTTGGCTCACGCGTCCGCTGTCATCCAGCAGGCTGAATTTGGCGCCAAATAATAATGGCTGCTTACTGCGTGTCAACTCCTCCTATCATTTAACTCATTTATTTACCATTAAAACCTGTAAACTCACAACATCCACAACACTAAGAACTAGTTAGCTGTTCCTGCATGAGCTAGGTTCTGTCTTTATCTCGTGGTGTTTGTCAGGTTTGTTTAAAAGAAGCCTGGATTGCCTGGAATGTCAGGTTCAATTAGGAGGCGTGACGTAGGGCTGGGGCGGTGTATCGATTCGTTATCAGTATCGCGGTATTTTAATATTTTGAGGATATTTAAAGCACAATTTTGTCCCAAGTTCTGAGCCTAGTTGAGAGCAGATAAAATGTGTGGCGTATAAAGTGGGAAAAACAAACTTAAAAACACTGAAGCAGGGAGACGTGTATGAATGACACCTCCACATTTGTAAAGTTTTTAGTTTTGGAAATACATGGTCACTTGTCCTTCAGCCGAGATGGTGGACCAGCTGATTGCAGCGGGTCTGAAGACCTGGAACAGAACGATGGAGCAGTGAATTGTGATGCAGAAAGGACTATTGAACAGTAAAAACCAACAGGAAAACAGATGAATAGCTTTTAACGTTCAGTCAAGTACTGTTGATGCACTTAAGGAAAACCATTTTCAGTAGAAATTCTGACATTTAAACGCCCAAGGGTTTTATTAATTGGCAGCGAAGCTTAAAGGTTTGTTCATAACTCTACAACAGATAGGGTTTCCCTATCAAACAGGCTTACAAAGAGAACCTCTTCAGGAAGTTGAGAAACCTTCATTAACCCAATAGAACTTCTTCAGGTCCTTAAATCAAATTCTGGTGATGATGCTTCTATTAATTGTAATAAAAACCTTTGTGGTGGTTAATATAGCTTTGTAATGTTACCAGTTTGTTCTGTTTTTCTTGCTGCTAAATGTGAAATTTAAAGCAGGAAGCTGTGTCCTTGCTTTCTTTCTTCCTTCAGTTTATTAAGCTATTATAACAAAAAAATTGTTAGCTGAGCAGCACTTACCTCCAAGTTCATGGAGAACATAATTAGTAATTTTGCCCCAATACTGGTAAATGCATTTTTAAAATTTTGTGTTAATACGTGGTTTTAATGTTTTGCTGCTTTTTATACTTCTAGACTGCAGGCGCTGGATAAAGGTGACGACAGTTTGTCAGATGAGGTACGTACACGTTACCAAATGGCTTCCTCCATCTTTGATATTTATTTTAGGAGTATATGAGACATAGTTTTTTTTTTTTGTTTTGTTTTGTTTTCAAAACTATTGTTTCTTTTGGCACCGTTGCACCTGCGATGTTGGAAGTCTGTCAGTAATTGTCTGTAGTATAGCTCATTGAATCTATTCTTGGCTATAAAGTCTGTATTATTTATAATAATAATAATAATAATAATAATAATAATAGCAGCTGCAAGCAGCAATTATGGGGCCAAGCACAAGAGTCTAAACGAGGAGCTAAACAAGCATGGAAGGGAGCATCAAGACCAACTGTGAAAGAGCAATTTTAGGCATTTGTATATAATTTTAGGCAAAATGGATAGTCATAAATACAGACAATTAAGTCATAATTGATATCACAATCACATTTGACCAATAGGTGGCACTGATCAATTTGATGTGGCGTGGTCAATCGTGACAATGATGTGGTGTAACAATGATGCATGCAAAGGTTGTTATCAGTATGCCAAAACATTGCAGAGATGCAGCCCTAGACTGGTTTTGGCATCCTGCAATCAAAATTGTTGATGCAATATATGAAGACGGATTTGTCTATCGACATGAAATCCATAACGTTTTGCTCGCATGGTCTGAAGATGACTCGCTTCAATTTTGGTGAAAATCTGAGCAATGGTCTAGGAGGAGTTAGAAAAAGTAGGTTTTTTTAAAAAAAAAAATCCAAATGGCAGTGTGACTATGGCAAAATTAGTATGCATGTTCTCAGCATGACCCAAGGAATGTAATAAGACCAGTTTTGTTACAATAGGCAAAATTAATCAAAAGCAATTCATGTTCTTTGAAACTTCATTATTTTTGACCAGAAGGTTGTGCTGCCCCGATACGTTTAGAGTACCTTCAGGGCATGATGCCGAAGACATAAACCAAGTTTCGTAACAATATGCCAATGTGTTCATAAAATGTAGCTTTTGATGACAAAATTCATAATGGCCGACACCCAAAATGGCCAATATGGGGGAAATTGGGTATTGTTTAACTCTACGTGCTGTACGGAATCTAAAGATTCCAGTCTTGTGATTTTTTTTTTTTTTTTTTTTTTGGCCAAACCGTTCAGAAGTTATAAGCAAAAATGTTAACTTCTCATATCTCCTGACTACTAGGTGGCACTATGCCAAAACACTGCATGTAGCCTCAGGTCATGCTTATGATTACATGTCCCAAGAGTCGTCTCAATACACTAAAGCATTGCGGAGATGTATCCTCGCATCCATTTTGGTGTGCTCCTTGTTAAATTCCTTCACCCGTTTTACGAGAACGTTTGGGTTTATCAAAAAGCTTTTATAAACATTTTGCCAATATGGTCTGAAGCTAATCTGAGCCAGTTTTGGTCAAAATCTGAAGAACCGTCTAGGATGAGTTCGGAAAAAGTAGGGTTTGGTGGGGTGTGTGGGTTTTTTTTTTTTTTTGTTTGTTTGTTTGTTTTTTTTAAATTTAAAATGATGGAAACTTTCATGACATCGAATCGTCTTGAGTCAAGGAAACAGAAGAAAAAATAATTTTTTGTTTCTTGCCCTTAGGGTTCAAAAGTTATTCGCACAAACGTAAGTGTAATTTTGAACAGTTGGTAGTGCTTGAGGGATTGATGTAGAGACTCCAAAATTGCTGTGATTAATGTTCAGACTCCCTCTTATCAGCGTGCCGAATTTCACAAGTTTTTACCATACGGTTCTATGGGCTGCCATGGACTTGCAGAGCGGAATAATAATAAGAAAACTAAAGATTATAATCGGTGTCTACACACTTGGTGCTTGGCCCCTAATTGATGAATGATTTCCAAATTAACAGGTTAGCTTCTTATAAATCTGTTATTAGAAACAGCTTGGTTAAATACTGTTTTATTTAGAAACTGAGATGTGCACTGTTAGAGCTGCTTGCTGCATTGTGGTGATCTATATCGTATAGTCCTTCTCCAAAAATAAAACCGAACGTGTTTGGATAGCATTAACAGAAGAGTTGCAGCATGTGGTGGTCTTAGCACCTATCAAACAATGCAAACCAGGTTTATTTTTATAAGTGTGTCTTTTTATGTGCCTGTGCCATCCACTACTACTTGGAGGGATGGTATTGGGTCTCATCCTAGTAAATCTCAGAATTATTCAGATTTTCTCAATCTCTATCCAATTAAGATCTAAAATCTCATTATAAATACTCGAGTACCCTTGTGATGGATGAACATGTATCCTCCTCTTTAGGATTGTGTGAAGGAGAAGCTCAGGTTACTGCAAGACTTCCTGCGTGATGACACTCAGGACCAACTCAAAAACCTTGAGCTCAAGCTGAAAAACTCTGAACTTACAACAGTGAGTGTCTTGGTCGCTTGTTTTTTTATTTATTTTATTTTTTATAATAAAAGAAGTTTTAACATGTGAACTAGTAACGGAGCTTCTTTTTCACTCCTGCTGCTCGTTTTAGGAGGTGTACACGTCCGAAGTGAAAGCTGTGCTGAAGAAGGCTTTAGGTTTGGGCAAGGAAGGTCGCGGCGATGGGGCGGAGCAGAACGGGCACTCGAATGGCTTCTCTGAAAACGGCTCTCATAAAGATAACTGTGAAAACGGAGCAGCCATGGAAACTCTGGAGGAAGCAGAACCCATGAAATCTCCCAGCACATCAAAGGGCAGGGGTGGCAGACGCAGTAAAGCAGACACTGAGCCTAAAAGTGAGTCATTGATTAAGTTTTACTGCAGTCCACTTGTCATAAAGGGTTGTGTTTTTTTTTTTTTTTTTTTTTTTTTTTTTTTTTTTTTTTTTTTTTTTTTTTTTTTTACGACTTATCACACTTAATTTGTGTAATGCTGCATGATCTTCTCTCTGATCTGACCGACAGAATCTCCTGCAAGCTCAAGGGTCACACGCAACTCCGGAAAACAACAAACAATCCTGTCAATGTTCTCAAGAGTGTAAGGATAAAAATCTGAAATTCATTTTTTATTTATTTCCCCCCCCAGTGGAGTTGTGGAAACGATTTTTAGACTACTAATATGATTTTATTTCTTTTTGTAATACGGTATTTTAACTATCCAAGTTTGTGGTTTGGCCAAAATACCTGAGTTACTATTTTATAGTTTAGAATAATGTCCCTTGTCTTCAAAAATGAAGAGTTTTACAGTAAGAAGAGTGAAATGGTTGGTAGCAAGTAGGTTTTAGTGTCCATGTACCAGGAAAATATTGTCAAATTTAAAAAAAAAAAAAAAAAAAATTTTTTTACAATGCCAGTCAAGTTTGTGGACACTTGACTGAAATGTTTGTCATGATTTTAAAAACGTTTTGATCTGAAGGTGTATGGTTAAATGTTTAAAATCGGTGTTGTAGACAAAAAATATAATCGTGCAGTCATTCATTTTTTTTTCCTTAGAAAACTAACATCTTATTTACAAAATCTTATTTATTTTTTTTAAATGGATGACTTGTTTCGAAATATTCCGAAAAGCAGCCGATAAGTGTCCAGCATAGGCGTGAAGGAGCATCTCTCAGTGATTTCTCAAATCGGTTGAGAAAATGCCAAGAATACATTTCTGGAAATTCTTGGCAAAAAGGGCGTTTTAAGATGCTAAAATACTACTTTTTTTTTTTTTTGTCACAACATGAATCCCATAGTTCCATCTGTTATTCCAGAGTTTTGATGACTTTTTATTGTAAAAGATTTATAAATAATAGTGGTAATGCTGTAAGACATTGAGTTCTGTAGTCTCAGATGTATTCATATATTTATAATGACCAGTGTGGACATTTTTCGCCTTCAGGCCCAAGCGCAAGTCTGATGAGGTGAATGGCGAGGCTACAAATGGTGACACAGAGGTTAACACTGAGGAAGCTGATGTTGAGGAGGTAGAATACAGTGTGATAAAGTCTGGTTTTATCAATAGTCTGACTTGAATTTATTGTTTTGTTTGGTTTTTTTTGTTTTTGTTTTTTTTAAACGTAGACCCGTGAAGAAAAACGCCTTAAAACGGAAGAGGATGAAGAAAAGTAGGTTTAAAATTTAAGTGTACTTGTCATTCAAGGCTTTAAGGCACTGTGCTGTGACATAGCAGCATTAATGCCATGAAGCTTGAGAGCCATCTTCTTTTTCCTCCTCCCCCCTCAGACCGTCCACTGAAAATGCCAATGCAGAGAAGACCAAGCCTGTGAACACAGCCAAGGTGATGCTTCTTATTTCACAAACCTTACCTGACCTCCACCCTCGCAAACCACTAACGTTCCTTTTTTGCCATTTCAGACACCTCCACCCAAGTGTCCTGATTGCAGGCAGTACCTGGATGACTCTGACCTCAAGTTTTTCCAGGGAGATCCTGATGATGCAGTAAATATTTTGTTCCTGTCTCCATTTTAGAGCTGGTGAGAAATTTTCAACCTTTTTGTTTTTATTCCCCTTTTGTATTAATCTCCATTGTATCTTACTGGCAGCTTGATGAACCGGAGATGTTAACGGATGAGCGTCTTTCATTGTTTGACTCGAATGAAGATGGGTTTGAAAGTTATGACGACCTACCTCAACACAAGATTACAAACTTTAGGTAGGGGGATGGGGTTTATAGAACTTTTCCCCTCAG
>JANDJT010000141.1:9689753-9700351 GCA_024331685.1 Stegophilus panzeri | reverse complement strand
TCCCCTTTTGCTGCATTATTTTCTCTGGTTTTATTTCTAGTGTCTATGACAAACGTGGCCACCTGTGTCCTTTTGATTCTGGACTTATTGAGAAGAATGTTGAGTTGTACTTCAGCTGTTCGGTCAAGCCCATCTACGATGACAATCCTTGTATGGATGGTATGTTTGGAGGATCCACTAATACTAAATGATGACGACAAATTTTTCTCCTTATGGCTGAAATTCTATTTGTGTCCTCAAGGTGGTGTACCTGCTAAAAAGCTGGGCCCAATTAATGCCTGGTGGATCACTGGTTTTGATGGAGGAGAGAAAGCTCTGATTGGCTTCACCACAGGTAGCATCATGAGGTGTCATCATTTTAACTCTCTTACAAACTAAATGGTTTGCATTAGCTGCTCAGTCTATCTGTCTCTTGCTCTCCACAGCGTTTGCCGACTACATCCTAATGGAGCCGAGTGAGGAATACTCTCTGATCTTTGCGCTGATGCAGGAGAAGATCTACATGAGTAAGATTGTGGTCGAGTTTCTTCAGAAGAACCCGGATGCTACATATGAGGACCTGCTCAATAAAATTGAGGTTAATATTTTGAGTCTGATTGAGTGAGTTAATGACCATGAGTCGAGTAGTTTTCTGGAAGACCACCACCGTGTATTCCTTTACAGACCACAGTCCCACCGGCTGGGCTGAACTTCAATCGCTTCACTGAGGACACTCTCCTGCGCCATGCCCAGTTTGTTGTGGAGCAGGTGGAGAGCTACGATGAGGCCGGAGACTCTGACGAACAGCCCATCATTGTGACCCCGTGCATGAGGGACCTGATCAAACTGGCTGGAGTCACCCTGGGCAAGAGGTAGGCTGGGGGAATTGGGGTGTTGGATTTTGCATCGTGAAACAGTGCAGTTAACAGTGAACTGTCAACTTGACATCAGTGTGGCCGGGAGGTGTGTTCAAGCGCAAAAGGTTTGATTTGTTAGGGGGTTCTGGGGTTGTTCAGTGTGTCTTGGTCTTTTCTCCTTCCACCACCGAACTGAACAGTTTTATTTATAACAATTGTTAATTTCACTTCCTCCTTGCATACAAAACAATACTCCTTATTTATACACCAATAAATGGAGGTTTCTGAAAGAGTGCAAAGAAATAAGTGCACGGTTACAAAAGTTTCTTGGCACCAAGCTGCTTAAAAGACTACATATCAAGCATTTATGTAGTGCATCTAATTTGTATGTTAAGGGCTGATTTAGAGGTCCTGTGCACAATTCTCAAAACCATTTATTGGTGGATCCGGTATTAAAAAGTCGATTATGGGAAAATTCGTAAATATCATTCTCTTGTGCACGCTCTCTCTAAAATGAATATTCCTTCACAGTATGTAATACAGCAACTATCTAAAGTTCTTAAACATCTGTAAATTTAGTGGAGAATGAATACTGGTAATGTACTTCCTCCTTTTTTTTTCCTCCCCTCCAGGCTGAAGCTGATAGTCATTGTTCAGTTATTATTGCGGAGTTTGTATCTAATTAGACATGTGGGTTTGGGTTCTGTTTTACAAATGGTTTTGCTGCTGCTTGTGCTATGTTGTCTAATGCTTCTCTGGCATTCCCTAATGCAGCATGCTGCTCTACTGGTAGGTAACCTTTTAATTTGCGCCTCTGGAGTGCTTGTGGTTTTGGTGGTTGTTGTTGTTGTTTTGAAGCACTGATTGCCAGGCCTCATGACTGGCTGTAAGGGACGGGTGATGTAGCGCAGTCGTGTTCATGACCTACTCTTCACCTAATTGTTAAATCTGGATGAAACTCTGTAGAGCAGGGCTCTTTAATCTTGTCTAATAGATGCTGTGTGGATTCATGTTTTCATTCCAACCAAGATTTA
The DNA here is from genome assembly GCA_024331685.1 of Stegophilus panzeri. NCBI lineage: Eukaryota > Metazoa > Chordata > Actinopteri > Siluriformes > Trichomycteridae > Stegophilus > Stegophilus panzeri. The sequence continues at coordinate 9,698,481 of JANDJT010000141.1, read as the reverse complement.
AAGCACCTAGCCGTAGGTTTGGAAATTTCGGTCTTGAATTGTAAATGATTTTTATTTTATTTATTTATTTTTTTATTTAAAAAAAAAAAAAAAAAAAAGCTTGCATCACCCTGCCCTAAAGAGCTCTGCATTTATTAAAAAAAAAGTCTTTATTCTCATAAAAACTGCATGTCTCCATCTCTGCTTAGTAAGTGGTCTCATCTTGTCACTCAGCTGTTTGTGTTCCTAATGTGTCCCTTTTCTTCCCCCATTTTTTCAGGAGAGCAGCCAGAAGACAAGCTATTCGTCATCCTACAAAGATCGAGAAGGATTTCAAGGGTCCAACGAAAGCTACCACGACGAAGCTTGTCTACCAGATCTTTGATACCTTCTTCGAAGAGCAGATCGATCAGAATAATAAAGACGGAGGTGCCAAGAGGCAGCGCTGTGGGGTCTGTGAGGTGAGCTTTAATTTGTTTCACTATTCAGGCAGTTGTGGGTTTTTTGCGTTCTAATTAATTTTAGCCGAATTTACAATTCCGTGCAACAGTCACCTAAAGCTGTTATCGCTAGGTCAAGCCACATCTGGTCTGAGAACAGCCTAATGAAATATCAAAGCGTGTCTACTAAATCTTTTTGCTCTTTTATTGTTCTTAATGTGTTGGGATAAAATAAATCTAGATAATACAATCCTTTTTATGTATAGATTAATATGAATTGTGTAAAGTTTCAGTTTTCTAATTAAAACTATAACTTCCATCAGGTATTACTGGAGTCTGATTTTCCCAGTGGCTAAATCTCAAACGTAGTGAACTATATTCCCAGCATTGGTTCTAGTATGGTGGTGTTCTACCCCATGTTGTGGGGTGTACCCCATGTTACACTGAAAGCCATTTGGAATTTCTCCTGAAAGCTAGTGTTCCCCCCCCACCCTCCCCTTTTGGTTTTAATAAGGCTTTAATCAAAATGAGTTTGCTGTGTTCCTCCAGGTGTGCCAAGCCCCTGATTGTGGTAAATGCTCTTCATGTAAGGACATGATCAAATTTGGAGGCAGTGGTCGCAGCAAGCAGGCCTGTCAGAAGAGGAGGTATACACTGTTTGTGTGCAAAAATGAGCTTTATACAGCTGTTGTATGTTTATGCACGGTTATAGTTTTGAGAGCTAGATTTTTCAGTTCTTTTCTAACTTATTTTACTCCACTCTGAGTTTTGTAATGGGACCCTGTGTGGGGTAATGTTGCTACGTGGGGGGAAGATTTCACGTTATTGGGCAATCTGTGGAATTTGCTCAGTGACTCTATACAGATAAACTCTAGGTTTAAGGAGTGTGTAACGTTCTGGGTACCCGGTACTCTGTGTTCTCATACTTTCCGTTTAAACAGACAGCATGTTTTGGTTGTGAGTAATACTAATGAACACCAGACACAGTTCCTGTTGAACAATGTCTGTTGAAGGGAGAAAGTAGTAACATTTCATCTCCGTTTAAGTAGACTTGCTCATAAGTTTAATGTGTCAGCTGGTAAACTGCTAAACGGATGTGCGTTTTATCCAGATGTCCCAACATGGCAGTGAAGGAAGCGGAGGATGATGAGAATATCGATGAGGAAGAAGTCTTGCCGCTTCTTAAAGATGCACCGAAGAAGATGTCCCAAGCGAAGAAAAAGCAGACAAAGAACAAGATCGCTTGGGTGGGAGACCCCATTAGGGTATGTATACATTTTTATTAGTGGTTTTTACCACTCAAACACACAACTCCAAATGTTGATGTCTTGGTTGCCTAATAATGAATCAGTCCTGCAGTCTAGAGATGTGTTCTTGTTGAGTGATTCATGTAATTATCCCCCCAACCCCCAGACTGAAGGAAAGCGTGACTACTATATGAAGGTGCGTGTGGAAAATGAGGTGCTGGAAGTTGGAGACTGTGTGTCCGTCAGCCCAGATGACCCCTCTCATGCTCTCTACCTTGCCAGGTAACTGGTGCTTTACTGTTGCCTGGAAGACAAGCAACACTTTACTTCCAAAATTGCACTGTTCAACTGAAAGGCAATATTTGGGTTGGGACATAAACCCAAGGCTGGAGGTTTATCCTTCGATTTCACTGGATTGTGAAATGTCCAAAAACAAACATGAAGTCACACAAGGATCATTTTGGGTATCATTTTTATATATTGATTTGTTACTCTTGCATGGTGTGTTCGAAATTCAGAATGTTTTGGCTGGGTAAGAGATGACGTTTTAATAAATCACAAAAAAAAAACACATCTCTTGATTCTTGCTAATTAATCATGGACGTGAGCAAACAAAAAAAAGTTTGGTTTCAGGTTGTCTTAGTATGTAGTACGTCTCAAACTAATTATTTTATTTACTAGAAAAATTACACATGTAGGGTTACCTGGCATGAAATTGAGACCTTTTTTTTTTTTTTTTTCTTTAAATGTATTTTTTAGGATTACAGCTTTGTGGGAGGAGAGTGAGATGATGTTTCATGCGCACTGGTTCTGTCGTGGCACAGACACTGTTCTGGGCGAGTCCTCGGACCCTCTGGAGCTCTTCCTTGTGGATGAGTGTGAGGACATGCAGCTGAGCTTTGTGCACGGCAAGGTCAATGTGCTCTACAAGGCTCCTTCAGAGGACTGGTTCATGGAGGTGTGAATTGTTTTGCTCCTTCACTCTTTAGTAAACACGACTGATGGATTTGTGCTGTGGTTTTATTATGGCAAGATTTAATTGCGAGCGTGCTGTTGGGCTCATGCGTGTTCTGATGCTGCAGATGGTGTTCATAGAAATGGGAGTTTGAACAAATTTAGCTGTAAATCTGTGATCAATCGTTTGACTGGTGTGGGTGAATCGTATAGCCCCCCCCAATTATATTTTGTCTTAGTTTTACTCCTTTCCCTTCTCTTTTAATGTTTGAATAATATTTGTGTCTTCCATAAGCTGAATACTACTTGGCTTTACTAAATGTTTTAAAGCAACCTGTTTTAATTTTTATTTTATTTTTATTTTTCCTCCCCTCAGGGTGGTCTTGTTGATGACATAAAGGTCATTGAGGATGACGGAAAAAGCTTCTTTTATCAGCTATGGTATGATGGGGATTTTGCTCGGTTTGAGACGCCACCCAAGGTCATCCCAGAGGAAGACTCCAAATACAAGTTTGTTGAGTTCTGGAATTATTAGTTTTTTGCCAATACATATGAATTGGTTCATACAGACAGGAAAGCTATATATGTATGTGTAATATATTTTTTTTTTTAACCCATATTCTGCTTTAATTCAGGTTCTGTGCCAGCTGCACTAGAAATATAGAGCTGCAGGAACGGGAGACGCCTCGTGTCTTCGATCCCCTGGAGGATGAGGAGAGTGACACTAAAATCTTATATTCCCTGGCTTGCCTGAAGGGGGAGCAATACAGAGTGGGAGATAGCGTATACTTGCCACCTGAGGCTTTCAACTTTGGGTAAGTGAAGAGCAAAGGTGCAAATGAGCCTCATAATTTGACCAAATGTTTGTATATCAAGTGACTACTGCATAACAGTCCTATTTAAACAAAATTGACTGCCAAATGTGTCCTGTACACCAGATTAAAAAAAAACTCAATTGATTGGTTAAACTGAACTGCATGCCAGAAAGTCAGACCTTTTTATTTGGAATTAAACCCACATGCACATGTGGTTCAAAACTGATTAGGGGTTTTTAAAAAAAAAAAAAAAAAAAAAAAACCCTCACATGAAGTGACTTCTTCATTTAAGACAATTTGATTAAAAAATAAGGTCATAGATTCTGTTTAGACATTTGTCATAACTACAGGCATGTGTGTCTTGGTGACTGATAATGTAGAAATCCAAATTATAACAATGATACTGTTAGAAACCTTTTAATAAATAAGCTGTGTGTAATTAACTCGGGGCAGCTGTGGTGCTGATCATCTACTTCACAGAACTTCTTCCTGGGTCAGTTGTCACTTGATCAAAACCTATCAATCTTTATCCCAGGGTGAAGGCTGCAAGCCCTGTCAAACGTCCTCACCGGAAAGAGGATGTGGATGAGGACCTTTATCCGGAATACTACAGGAAGTCCTCGGATTACATCAAGGGATCCAATCTGGATGCGCCGGAGCCGTTCCGTATCGGGCGCATCAAAGAGATCTATTGCCTCAAGCGCAGCAACGGCAAGCCAGCAGATACGTCGGAGGTCAAACTGCGCGTTTACAAATTCTACAGGCGAGTATTTATGACACTTCATCGTATCCAACGAAATGCAATCCATAAGTTGCATACTGATTCAACTCCTTGCTTTTAAGTCCAAGCTGTCTGCTATTAGCGTTGTCTGAAACATTGTAAGTAGCAATTTAATTACGTTGTACATGATTTTTCAACACCATTCTGTACAGACCAGAGAACACCCATAAGGGGCCGAAGGCAGGCTACCACACTGATATAAACCAGCTTTACTGGAGCGATGAAGAGGTGTCTGTGAACATGGCAGATGTTCTGGGTCGCTGTCGTGTGGAGTACGGGGAGGACCTGGTGGAGAGTGTGCAGGAGTATTCCAGCGGTGGACCTGATCGGTTCTACTTCCTAGAGGTAAAACGTGGATGTTCTGTAAGATTAAATCTGACTATGAACATTCGTGCACACACAATGCATGATGTATTCGTTAATAAATGAAACGCTGATACTGTTGTTCAATGAGGGGAATAAACCACTTTGGGCCATGCTTGGTTCAAACTTTAAATTGATTTGAAGAAGCCGAAGATCAGTTTAGTTTGCAAACCTAATTCCAGTAAAGCGTTTATATTGACTGCAATCATAATGTTATTTTTCACCACAGGCCTACAGCGCCAAATCAAAAACCTTCGAAGACCCACCAAACCATGCCCGCTCTGTTGTAAACAAGGGCAAAGGAAAAGGAAAGGGAAAAGGTATAAATGTAGATTTCACTTTTATTGAGTGATGTGATCGTCTACATTGTATGCAGAAATTTAGTGTTGCTCCTTTTGTTCTTTAGGTAAAGGGAAAGGAAAAGCTTCCTCACAGGATGCCCATGAGCAGGAGACTCCAGAGCTCAAAGCCCATAAACTGCGCACGCTGGATGTGTTCTCTGGCTGTGGTGGTCTGTCTGAAGGCTTCCACCAAGCAGGTACGTCCTTGTCAAACTGCAGTTCCTTCCATACGTGCACCTCCTCCCGTTTCCCTTTTTTTTTTTAAAAAAAAAAAAACAAAAAAAACTTACTCATGTATCCATTCATATGCTTCTAGGTATCTCGGAGACCCACTGGGCCATCGAGATGTGGGATCCTGCTGCACAGGCCTTCAGGCTGAATAACCCAGGCACCACAGTGTTCACAGAAGACTGCAACGTTCTGCTGAAGCTGGTGATGGCTGGAGAGAAGACCAACTCCCTGGGCCAGAAACTCCCACAGAAGGGTGATGTGGAGATGCTGTGTGGAGGGCCGCCATGCCAAGGTTTCAGTGGAATGAACCGCTTCAACTCTCGCACTTACTCAAAGTTTAAGAACTCCCTTGTTGTCTCTTATCTGAGGTCAGTATAAAGGGTGCACACAGATTACAGTCCTACTTTGTCTGAAAATTAAAGGTTGTATGAATTGAAGGCTATAAGTGTTTAAGAATACAATTTAAATTATAGATTGTCTTGGGCTCTCATATTTAATCTGTGTCGAGTGTTTTGGGTTTTGTTTGGTTTTTTTTGGTCAAAACACAAACGTTCCCTTGGTTCTATTGACTGGCAGCAGTTACTTTAGCATTGCTGCTTAATAAGTAGTAGTCATGAGTCATGCTGAACCTATTCCACAAGTTATTCCTCTTACTGTTGCTTGGCATGCAACTAAAAAAAATGTAGTGTCTCACACACACTAACTTACCTTAGGGACCTGTTTCTCCTTTTGGAAGTGTCGATGCCTCTGTATCACACATGTGTTCTTTGTTTTCAGTTACTGTGACTACTACAGGCCAAAGTTCTTCCTGTTGGAAAACGTCCGAAACTTTGTGTCCTTTAAGCGCTCCATGGTCTTGAAACTCACTCTGCGTTGTCTAGTGCGCATGGGCTACCAGTGCACGTTTGGTGTACTCCAAGTAAGTGTTTCTACTACTGATTAAAGATCCAGCATAGAATTTTATTTATTTATTTATTTATTTATTTATTTATTTTCTCTTCACCCAAGTAGCCTTTTTAAGTGATCCATGGTAATTATTGTTCCTGTTTTTTGTAGGCAGGGCAGTATGGGGTGGCCCAGACACGGCGCAGGGCAATTATACTGGCTGCTGCTCCGGGTGAGAAACTCCCACGGTACCCAGAACCACTGCATGTGTTCGCTCCAAGAGCGTGCTCCCTCAGTGTAGTGGTTGATGACAAAAAATACGTCTCCAACGTAACCAGGTAACTACTTCAGCTACTAAATTTTTTTTTTTTTTTTTTCCCTCTTCTTTTTCTTTTTTTCCCCCCTTTCTTAGCCAGATGTTATGTTGGTGTGTGTATGTACTAATGTTTCCCTTCTTCAGAGGGAACGGCGGTATCTATCGAACCATTACGGTCCGGGACACCATGTCTGACCTCCCAGAGATCCGTAACGGAGCCTCTGCTCTGGAGATTTCCTACAATGGCGAGCCACAATCCTGGTTCCAGAGACACATTCGGGGGGCACAATACCAGCCTATTCTCAGGGACCATATCTGCAAGGTTCGCCTGTCATTACGGTTTTCTAAATGTCACCCTGAGAGATGAGGTGTTGGGTACGATTTTAAATATGCTGCTGTTTCCCATGAAATTTGCATACAGGGGCTCCCAGTTGAATGAATTTTTCTAAAAAGGGCATTCATGAAAATATGTACCATGTATTTGGGCTATTTAAAGTTGAAGAAGTTGGATGGTTTCCTTTTCTCACCGTCATGGCTGTAGGTGGTGCCGCGTCACCATTGTTTGGCATTGGATTATTGCCTAGCACTAGTCCTCTGCCTTGTTGTGTTACTCAAACATGTTTGATTAATGTTGGTGTCCTTTTTGTCGCTCTTACAGGACATGAGTGCCCTGGTGGAAGCGCGCATGCGTCACATCCCCCTCGCACCAGGCTCTGACTGGAGAGACCTGCCCAACATCGAGGTGCGGCTACGGGACGGAACCTCAACGAAGAAGCTTCGGTACACGCACCCAGACAAGAAAAACGGCCGCAGCGGCACCGGTGCACTGAGAGGAGTGTGTACGTGTGCTGGAGGTGTGTTGTCATTTTTCTCACTCTGCGTGCACGCGCACACAAACTGCTTCTTCATGATTACATCTTTCCGTTCATTCCCGTTAGGTAAACCGTGTGACCCAGCAGACAGGCAGTTCAACACACTGATCCCGTGGTGTTTGCCTCACACGGGTAATCGTCATAACCACTGGGCTGGACTGTACGGCAGGCTCGAGTGGGACGGCTTCTTCAGCACTACCGTCACCAACCCTGAGCCCATGGGGAAGCAGGTACAGCTCTGAACACCTAGAAAACCCTAGAAAGGTCAAAAAATGTCTACTATCTACAAAAACAACCCTTTGATTTTAAAATTGGTACAGAATTTATCAATTTGTAATTGTGATGTTAGTTATAATTATATATTCCTATATCATGTGTAGTATGGAGGACCAAACCTGCAGAAATTAAAAATAAAATGTATATAGAGATGGATAAATAAATATAATAGGAAAATAAATGACTTGATAAATTCATTTTTAATTAAATTTAATCCTAAATTTATTTTTGTATTACTTTATTCCTTCACATATTTTTTTGTATTTCTTTTTAATTTATTTTGATTTTTACCTTTATTTTTTCCCATTTGTGTAAATAATAAAAAAAAAAAAGTAAAAAATGTATGAACAAAGAACAAATAGGAAAAAATAAAGAATAGTTAAATACAAATATACAGAAAATAAATGAATACAACAATACATTTAGGTTTAAATTGAATTAAAAATGAATGATAAAACAAATAGTCATTTATTCATTATTTTCCTGTTACGTTTATTTGTTTATTTACATGAATGAATTAACCGGAGTGTGGATGATTAGCAGCAGTTTCTGTTTTTGATCATTTCTTAGTCTTTGTGAAAATCCATGGCAAACTTCATACTTTGAAACTAATAATTGATTTTAACTATGGGAGTGTTATCGGAGCAATTCAGTACTTGTACAGTATTAATGCATTTGTTTTGCAATCTAATCCTTATACACTGGTGGAATTGTTAGGAATTGGCCTCGATGTTGATTTTGTCATGTCCCGCAGAGTAAAGAGTAATTCCTAATCGTGTGTTTGTGTTTTCTAGGGGCGTGTGCTACATCCGGAGCAGCACCGTGTGGTCAGTGTTAGAGAATGCTCTCGCTCGCAAGGTTTCCCCGATACGTACCGCTTCTTCGGCAACATCCTGGACAAACACCGACAGGTACGGACGCGTGATGAGCTGTGGTCCAACACTTTTCACTGGAAGTGTAGCAACAAGTGAGCAGTGGTTAAAGGCTCTGGGTTACTAATCAGGAGGTCAGGAGTTCAAGCCCCAGCTCTGTTACCACTGCTGGGCCTTTGAGCAAGGCCCTTAACCCTCAATTGCTCAGTTGTATAAACGAGATCAATGTATGTCACTCTGGATAAGGGTGTCTGCCAAATGCCGTAAATGTAAACAAGTACAAACTACTACTAGCTGGATATTAAGTGTGCTCAAAACTGCCTAGTTTTCCGTTAGTTAGTTATTGACTAATGTGC
>JANDJT010000141.1:9674556-9689653 GCA_024331685.1 Stegophilus panzeri | reverse complement strand
TATTTTTTTTTTATTTTTATTTACCATCATCCATCCCCCACACCAGCTTACCTTTTTTTTTAAATTTATTTTAGACTGAACTCTAACTTAAGAATTTTTCACCTTTTCTACTTTGTCTTCTATGTAAATGCTGACAAATCTAAATCTCCTTAACTTCTGCCTTTGTTAGGTCGGAAACGCCGTGCCTCCACCTCTTTCCAAAGCCATCGGACTTGAAATCAAGAAATGTGTTCTGGAGAAGATGAAGGAGAACACTACAGGTGTGATGTAGTATGGATCTTGCAGAGATCTGATCCTCTTTTGTGACTTTGAATAAAGATAATTCCTGTTTTCCTTTCAGAGCCTGTGAAACCAGAGAAGATGGAGGTGTGAGTGAGTAATGCTCCTCTCGAGTACTTCTTGGAGGTTTTTCTCGACTCCCACTTATTCAGTTCGTTCCATTAACCCATGTGCTGATGTGGAGCCTGGCCACTCAGCTGGCCTCTCTACGGACGTGTGGTCTGTGCAGCGCCATTTAAAGTGATGTTTTATTCATTTTCTAAATGTAATTTTAATCGTGTGTTTGTGATCTCCACTCTGAGGTGGTGGAATAAATTCTATGTAGTTTTTATATGTTGTAATATTTCAAATAAAGCTCTTATCAACTGGATGTCAAATTCGTGTAAATGTGTGTTTTAGTAAAATGAATTGTTGCATGTCATAAAGGCTCATGCTACAACTTAGTATTTTGTTCCTCTCTGTTTCAATGATTTTTATCCTGATTAAAAATGAGCAATAAAATGCTGTGTACTAAATTGAACAGCTTCTGAAGGTTGGTCTGTCACTACTTAAAAATGTTTATTCACAGTAAAATTGAACTGGGAATGTGTTACTCCTGCTCATTCATGCAATTATCTAATTGGCCAATCAGGTGGTGGCAGCAGCACTATGCATAAAATCTTGCAGATTCAGAATGGTTGATCTGCAGAGGTGAACCTGTCTCTGATGTGGTCTTGGGCTGTTTTAGCCCAACCCTCAAGGATTGTGTTCCTTTCTGCTCACCAAAGTTATAAAGAGTGGTTATTAGGGTTAAAGGTCTCTTCTGTGGGTGTCTTCACCTGTGAACCTTGATGGGTTTTGGTTTTGTTTTTTTGTTTTTGTGTGTGGTGTAAACTCTCTAGAGCAGTGGCCACCAACCCTCTTCCTTGAGGTCTACCTTCCTGCACGTTTCATCTCTAACCAAAACCAGTTTTAGTCGATTTCAAGAACTTCTTAAGGCAATGATGAGAATTGTAAATGGTCTGCACTTATATAGAGCTTCTTTTAACCTTTAGCGGTTCCATTCTCACACACACTCACACCGATGGTAGCAGATCTGCAGTGCACGGTGCTAACTTGCTATCAGGAGCAACTTGGGGTTCAGTGTCTCGCCCAAGGACACTTCGTCATGTGGGCCGGGAATCGAACGGTCATCCCTACGATTAGTGGACAACCCGCTCTACCGCCTGAGCCACAGCCTACAACTACAGTCTTTAGGAAGGTAGATCTCCAGGAACAGGGTTAGTGACCACTGCTCAGGAAAATCCCAGATCATCAGAAATATTCAAACCAGCCCATCTGGCATTAACAGCCATGCCATGGTAAAGGGTCACTGATCCCAACTCCCATTGATGCTCTTGACCTGTATTTGCATGATTTTATGCAGTGTGCTACTGCTACATGATTGGCTGATTTGAACGTACAGGTGTGCCTAGTAGTGTGTGTGTTTAGATTTGACAGAGTTCCTGGAATCCAACTTTATTAATAAACCTTTTTAAAACTTCAACAGCACATTAAGAATACTTTATTTGTTAAGTGTAAGTAGCAATAATGTCATTTAGTGTTTATAAAATGACACTCTTTAATTTCAAAGTATTACAACCGTGTTTATATTGAGATTGACCTTTTAGTGCGTAAATGTATGTCTTAAATTGTTTTTTCGGGGTTTTTTTTACAGCATGGCAAATGAAAGGCTCTTCAGCATAACTTAATCATTGGCAAAAATTCTGTTTTCTGTATGTTTATAGTTATATGTAATGATTTGGAACATACAAGTACATTAATGTTATGTTGTGTTGTAGCAGCTATAAAACAGTTGTTCCATCATCAGCTTCTTTTTTTCTTCTCATGACATCAAGGAAAAAAAAAAAAATGCAGCTTGTCATTTTAGCAAGAAACTGGAAAGCCTTCTGTCCCAAGGCCATTCCTGTGTCAGAAAACAAAACTCTTACAGAATCCTCCAGTGTCAACGTTAAATAAACATCATCTTACTGTTTTTAATCCACTTTATTTGTTGAGTGAATGAGTTAGTACAGATAACATCGAGTGTGTTAATATATACCTGTGGTTTTCTTTGCAGCTGGCTCTACTACCAAAGCAATCCTCAAATACTTGAACAGTCCTGTGGTAAAAGTCTCAGTAGTGTTTATCTGGTTTACAGCACCCACACCAAAATTAGCCAAACCAGCAGTGAGCGCAGACGTACTCATACCGAGACTTTCACACCATACAAGGTCTGCTTTCAACTCATGTATTTGCAGTGTGGTTGCAGGTTTTATTTTGTGCAAATTTCCTTCAACCCCACTAAGACCTCTAACCGCATACCACACTCGCTGCTGCAGGTTCTTTTGAGCAGAGGTTACAATATATACAGTAATTTGAAAACGTCAGGCATCCTGTTTTGTTTTTTGATTTTTTTAGTACAAACTTTGTTCGATTTTTTTTATTTTATGGCTTCTACATTATCGAGTCAGTACAAAAACATGTTCGATTCCCAAACATTAGTTTTCCAGGTTAAAATGAAATGTTAGAGAAAAATGTTTGTGTGTCAGTAAAGAAAGCAGTATATTAAGTGGTAAGAGACGCTTTTCAGACAAAAACACAATGAAGGCTGCTGGGTTTCGCTGCAAAAATAAGACATGAGTGCGACAGTCAAAGTCTCCAGAAGAACCGTGACTGGTTCTGCACCACGCTCAATAAACCTTACAGCTCATTCCCTTATAAAACTGCACTCATTCTACATGAGACTTTTTTTTCCTTTTAAAGCAAAGGGTTGTCACACCAAATATTGCCTTTGTTTCATTTATTACTGTTTACTGTTCTTTATACTTAAATGATTTTATACTATAAAAAAAAACTGCTTTTTTTTTTTTTTTTTAAATTGAGAAATATTTAATTTCATTCTTTTTGAAGGCATCTATGCATGTGCGTAAGACTTTTGCACAGTACTGTGTGTATATATATATATATATATATATATAAAATTTAAAAATACCTACTGACCAAAAAGTACAAACTAAGTGATTACTGGTTTCCTTCCATGGTTACTTCAATGTTCCCTTTTCACCAAGTTCCCTTTTACAAAAATAGTTTTGTTTTTGTTGTTTTGCAACAGCTTTAATGTCAGTTCCTCCGGACCACAACCTGTAAGCTCATGGAGAAAGCTGGTTCATGCTCTGAGATACTTTTTCCATCTAGGAGGTTAGAGGTTCGCTCTAAAGGTTCACATTGGGAAAAAGTCATAATATCTGGTGGGGTCAAAAAAAAAAAAAAAACCCAAGAAGCAAATTACTCATCGTTAAGTTTATTCAATCAATAGTAATTCACTACTGGAACAAGGTTCAATCATTCTGGAATATAAACGGAGTACACACTCAGTTGTTGGATGGTCTGGAGGGGGGAAAAAAAGAAAAAAGTATTTATTACTCACACATGTCAGATGTAAATGCGAGCGTACACACACTATCTTGTCTGTTATGTTTCAGTAGTACTTACTTGGCCCATTCCACATTGAGGATAAGATGATCGTAACCGAAGCCTGACACTCCAGCGATGGCTCTGGCTGCATCCTCACGCCGGTGGAAGCTGATGAAGGCAAAACCCTGAAGAAAAGACCAACAGAGTGCAGTTCAGTTACGAGGGTTTATGGTTATTAAAAGGTACGCTCACACATACAGCGATTTGATCACTACGAGTCGCTGTACTATGAAGGTGCCAGTAGGCATTCCTACCACTGGTTTCCTTGTTGCTAAAATTAAACAATCTGGAGGGAGAGTGTTTGTGTATCACATCCTACAAGATGAAGGAGAAGCGGTGTGTGCTCTTTGCCATTGTGGTCGTTTATCTGTGGCGAAAGCGCAAACGCCGGACTGTCTGGGTCCAATTCGGACTCGCAGGCAGCATGGTGGATCACAGTTCGCGCTCTACTGTCTTCTCCTATTGGTAGTTGCTGCACCAAGTTGCTCCAAATTTGCATGAAGTTAGACTCTCCACATGTCTGAACACGCTGAATTCTCTACTCTGATTGGTCGGAAGGTGTTTTCTTGGGTAATTTTTTTTAACAGCAGCTCTGACAGTAGTTCCGAATGCCACTCGGGGCTCGTTCTAATGTGTGTTATTTAAGAAAGAAAAATCTCATTGGTCACTGGAGAAGTTTCTTGGTCAAATTCATTTAATGTTGATGGAAGGAGTCTCCAGTGTCAGCGCCTTGTAAGAGTCCAGCATGGGGAAGTCATTTGCAGTTCCTCTATAATATGAAAAGTGGTGGTACTTTTTTGCAGCAAAAACAAACACTTCAAGTGCAGATGCAACGTGTTTTTCGCATCCAGTTTAAGCAGGGGGAAGGTGAACTCTGCGACTCTACGATCTCGATAAGTATGAAACTACTAAATTTTAACACAAATACATGCAGGGACGGACAAAAAATCACTGACACAGGTACATAGAATGCATACAGGTTGGCAGGTCTACATTCATGTTTCTAATGGGTTTCCACCCATCCATCAATTCACTCATGCATCCAGACCTCCAATCAATTAAACCATCAATCCATCCATCCCTTCCATCAGCCATTCTTGAATTCATCCACCCATCCATCAATCCATCTATATATCCAATCATTTAAACCATCAATCCATCTCTTCTCAGTCCAATCAATCCCTCTTCTATCCATCCCTTCCACTATCCATCCACCCATCCAATCCACACATGCATCCATACATCCAATCAATTAAACCATCAATTCATCCATCCCTTTTATCATGCATCCTTAAATTCATCCACCCATCCATCAATACATCCAGTCAATTAAACCATCAATCCATCTCTTCTCAGTCCAATCAATCCCTCTTCTATCCATCATCCATCCTTGAATTCATCCACCCATCCAATCCACACATGCATCCATCCATCCATCAATTAAACCATCAGTCAATCCATCTCTTCTATCCATCCAATCGTCAATCCATCCATCTCTTCCATCATGCATCCTTAAATTCATCCACCCATCCATCAATTAAACCATCAGTCAATCCATCCACCCAATATCAAGTTTCACATAGAAAGTGTAGTACAGCATGGTACAGTTTCTAATCCAAATTCAAAACTACCCGAGTCTGTTTCTCCATCACATAACTGTCTTATTAACTTCAAGAAAGTGGAGGGAAAAAAACCATAACGCAAGTGCTAACAGGAACCGACATGTTTCACGGACATTCCAAAAACATTAAATGTAACTATAAAAGGATAAAGAGTACAACCATGCTGTTTAATTCACTGATTAAAAAAACAACTGTACCTGCTGTGGTATAAGATAAATATAAAACAATTCAGGACAACGTTAGACCATGCGTCTGTTGTCACCTTTCTTTCATGTGCTGAACGCGTTAACTAGCCGCCTACAACAGGATGCACATACACAACATTTTGCTCTCACATCTCCTGCTTTTTAAATCAACACTCAAACATGTATTGACACCAGCGACAATCCGACAGCAAACACGTGAAGTGTTCGTACCACTTACACACATGCAGCATAAACAAGAACACTTCGTGTTTGTGCAGATGCGATGTGTTTTTCGCATCCGGTTAAATCAGGGGGAAGGTGAACTCTGCATCTTGACTACAAGTATGAAACTACTACATTTTAACGCAAATACATGCAGGGACGGACAAAATCACTAACACGGGTACCTTAGACAAGCAGATTAAGGATACAGATACTGAGGAGGTGGGCGGTGCTCCTACATATACACATACAGGTTGACAGGTCTACTTTCATGTTTCTAATGGGTTTACTTGTGAAATTATGATTTCTCTATGCTGGACAACAGTTGCCTTGGTTTTTTTTTTTTTTTTTTAAACCACCAGTCACTCTACACTAATATGTACTTACATATTGTTATAGTTACTAATAAGACTTACTTTAGACTGGCCCGTGTTCTTATCCTTGGCCAGGTAGATCCTAGAGATAGAGCCGAACGGTCTGAAGAGCTCCTGCAGATCCGTCTCCCTCGTGTCCTCAGACAGGTTGGTCACACGGATTGTAGCGTTGTCATCAGCTGGACAAAAACGAGCGAGTTAACGAGGGACACAATAACCAAACAAACGTTTACACCAGGTGAAAGTGTTCCCAACTGTGTGGAGCTTAACACACCTCTGCGGTTGGGCTGCATGGACTCTCCTCGGCGCGTGCCTCCGTCCCGCAGGCTGGGAGGAACATACTTCCCGGTCTTGCTCTGGGCTGGCTGAGCAGGCTCGGGCTCTAAACGACAGGCAGTGAAGATTCATGCTCGGATTATAGCGTAGAATATAGTGTGACATTTTACAGCCGTTTGTTTTGTGACTGTCTGGAAGATTTTTCAGAACAGCAGGAAGTGCGGTTTTATGTATATATATATATATATATATTTTTTTTTTTAAACAACGGTGAAAAGCTTCTACAGAAAATGGGGAAATTGTGTAGCATTTCACCGTCTCAGTAGTTCAAGCTAAATAATTTTTTTTTTTAAATCTAGGGAAAAAAAAGAGAGAAAAAAACAGTGCCTTAAACACTGACTACAGAAGGGACAGCTCCATTGTGTTGACTTAAAAGAGAAATGAATTAAATGTAATAATATCAGTCTAATAAATATGTTTGTTAAAAAAAAACGAAAAAAACAAAACAAAACAAAGAACCAAAACTCAAAGCTCGAATCATGTGATACGGATAAGAATTCACTTCTTGTAAGCATTTTTAGAAGGAGTCTCCAGTGTCAGAGCTCTAACAGTCAGAGCTAAAGCTGTAAGTTCTCTGACATGGGAAAGTCTTCAGGAGAGAGGATGTTTCCATTTTGGTCGGTTTCTCTGTAGCATGACACTACATTTTTATTAAGGGTGGAAAAAAAAAAAAAAAAAAAAAGAGGCTGTAAAAGGGGATCAACTGTTTATAGGTGCTATAACGCAATTCATAACAGGAACTAACTGTCAGGAATGGTGTTATAGTACCTATAAACAGCTGTTTCCCCTTACCAGCCTCTTTGTTTTCACTCTCTCTCTCTTTCTCTCTCATGATGTTTATAAAAAATACAACATCATGTTACAGACATACCATAACATTAAATGGAGCAACAAATGGATAAAAAGTTCTGAAATGCTGTTCTGTGACCCCACCTGCAGTCTTCTCCTTATCCCCCCCAGTGGACAGGCCCAGCTGCTCCGCCAGCTCCTTCTGCATGGGACCCAGAGTGTCTTTATAGGGACAACGGGTGGTCCAGTGATCGCCTTTACAAATACGGCAGGACACGATCTTCTGGCCTTTCAGCTTGTTCATGGGATCTTCATCCTGGTCTTGAGAATTCAAGTCCTGAAAAAGAGGTGAGAAGCTCGTCAAGTTCTGATCTGCACCACCAAAAACAAACAATAAAGCTCCTGAATTTCCACCTGCGAGGGTTGATAAAATTCATCCAACCATCATACAACCCATTAATTAATTCATCCATCCATCCATCCATCAATCAATCCCCAACATCCACCTACCCATCCATACATCCAATCAATTAAACAATCAATCCATCCATTCCATCATCCATCCTTAAATTCATCCACCCATCTCTTCTATCCATCAAATCATCAATCCATCCATCCATCCAACCCTTCTATCATCCATCGTTAAATTCATCCACCCATCTCTTCTATCCATCCAATCATCAATCCATCCATCCACCCAACCCTTCTATCATCCATCGTTAAATTCATCCACCCATCTCTTCTATCCATCTATCCATCCATCAAACCACCTATCCCTTCCATCATCCATCCTTAAATTCATCCACCCATCCAATCCATCCACAACATCCACCTACCCATCCATACATCCAATCAATTAAACAATCAATTCATCCACCCATCTCTATCCATTCAATCATCAATCCATCAATTAAACCATCAAACCATCAATCCACCAATCCCTTCCATCCTTAAATTCATCCACCCATCTCTTCTATCCATCCAGTCATCAATCCATCCACCAATCAATTAAACCATCAATCCATCCATCCCTTCCATCCTCAAATTTGTCCACCCATCCAATCCATGCATGCATCCATACATCCAATCAATTAAACCATCAGTCAATCCATCCACGAATCCCTCTTTTATCCATCCATCCCTCAATTAAACCATCAATCCATCTATCCACCAAATATCAAGTTTCACATGGACAGTATGGAACAGCATGCTACAGTTTCTAATCCAAATTCAAAACTACCCGAATCTGTTTCCCCATCACATAACTGTAGCTGTGATATAGGAGTTTCCTGGAGCTTATGGGATGGTGACGTTTCCCACTTGATCAAATTCTGCATGTGTACTTATTTCACTTGACAATGGAAATAATGACAAAATGTAAAATAATATATTTGTCACTGTATTGTGCTGTACCACACCGTCCAGCGGAAAAGTGTCATCAAAAGATTTAATTACGTACCTCCTTACTGGAGATGAAGGTCATGTAGACATCATCACTGACAGTGGTGGTGGCAACATTAGGCCCCGGTGCATCGTATTCAGAATTTCCAAATTTTTTCCAATTCTGGATAGAGGCAAGACAGACATAAAAAGAACCACATGCAGATTTAAAAAATAAATAAATAAATTCCAAGTTAGAAAAAACATGTGCGTAATATATATCAGCCCAAATAATCATACCTTTCTCTTAGCGACAGCTTTTGAGGCTTTCCTTGTCTCAATTTTAAAAGTTCGGACTATCTGAAGTTTGGAAGAAAAGAGCGGTAAGCAGGTAACAAGTGAATTTCTCTTCTAAGAAACTCAATATCCAGTTTTCAGAACTGTTTTCAGAACTGTTCTCACCTTGACCTTCTTGCCATCCTCATCTATCTTGTATTCTGTAACAGTCTTAATATTGCCTTTCACTGTCTCTTTTGGTGATGGAAGGGTACCTTCAAAAATAAAAAAGGATTTATTACATAGGCTAAGAATACTACAGCTCAGTTTTATGCATGTTGTACACATTTTAGTGTTTTCCCTGCTTCTAACCCATTTCATTCAACTCCTCAGCTAATCAGCAGGTCTAAACTGGGTCGAACATGGCACATTATATGAGCGGAAACACTAAAACATGAAGGACAGGAGTGCACCAGGACCACGATTCAGACCATCCACGTTCAGCTTTCTTGCTATTTAGGGTCTGTATCATGCAGACGGTAATGTGGGACATGGTACGCATTAAGGCGGAGGATAATCGAAGAGATTTAGAACCACAGGTCTCCTTCACACATGTAAATTTTATGTGTGAATTTCACTTCATATAATCACTTGAACACAAGTCAGAGCAAGCCTGGGAAAATATGCGATAAGGAGACCAAGTAAGATTCCTGGGAAATTATCAGGAGAGCGAAGCGTTTTAAAGCAGCCGAGTCAAAACATTAACACAGTAAAAAAAAACAAACAAAAAAAACAAGAACGATTAAGATAAACAGGGTAAAGGTCCTAAAAATACGTGACCCAGAAATAAAGGACTTCACTGTTCATCAGATGATGGCACAGTCCCATGCAAACAGAGAGAAGATGGACCAGTCAGTTGTTTTGTTTTCTACCACAGCGTGATCAAATGCTCAAATCTGATTGGTCAGAAGGTGTGCATTAGCTTTGCATGACCTCACAGCTCGGGAAGTAGTTCTGGCTGGAACACGAATCATGAATAACAGGTTAATATTAATCCGCACGTTCCAATACGTTATTGTTGCTATAGTAGAAGCGCATACACACTGACTTGTACGGCGGACACTACACATAATCTAAGACTAATAATAAACAGGTTTTGGGGGAAAATAACGTTATTTAACAAAGTAAAACATATCAGTGGATGTGCTGATATTTTCTGTTAGGAGACGTTTATGGAAGGTGTATCGGTTGTAAGCGGTTTCTAACAGGTTTTTTCAGGAAAATGTTCAGGACAGTAGCGTTTACGCTTTCTGGTTTCTCAGTAAAATGACAATGAATAAGCAAGGCACTCTTTTGGTCTCGGAAAGAACAACAAAATGGAGAACGCAACAGAAAATAATAACGTTTTAAAATCATTCAGTTCAGTAATTATGTGTCAATTAAAGATATTAATGAAAATCTCAATTGACACGCTTCTGTGCTATCCCAGCTGATTTCCTTACATTTTTTCCATCCATATTCCGTCCGACTCCGCCCCTTCGCTGTGATTGGTTCTAATGACAAGAGCATACACTATAATTGGCTACCAGCTCGTGTATCCAGCAGTGAGCCAATCTCTGTGCGGGCGGCAGAACACCGATAACCAATCCGAACGATGAGGCGGGACATGTCGGAACGACGGTAGGGGGAAAAAATATAGCTTTTAGAGTTTAAACCAAACGCCGAATTATAACGCTAGCTAGCTAGCTGGCCAATGTCACAACAATCAGTTTAACTAATGTCAATCTTTTTAGATTTTAATTCACATTTTACGTGTCAGCGTTAAATAAATGAATGCCACGTATATAATCACGTTTTTGACGCGTGGGAAAATTCAACGGTCTCGTCCAGGTTCCATCCCAAATGCAGATATAGTGCACTTCCATTGGGTATTGTCTAAGTGAACATTATATCCTCTATAGAACACCTACACAGAAAGTGCGCGATAATTTGGGACTTTACCGTGTGGCCACGCGCGTGATAAGCTAGCTCACGATAAATTTACCTTCATCTCCTTCTTCTTCAACCTGGTCGGCCCAGCTTGGCTTTGAGCTACAAAAGATATCTGTGATTAGCTTGATGTGTAAAATTTTATACAAAAATTTATATATTTTTTAAATATAGATACTTACTCGTCGTATTCAATCGAGGGCATTTTGACCCACCGCTGATAGCTACTGTGCTAGCACGGTAGAGAGAACTTTCCCGAGAGCAAGAAGAAGGAAATCTCGCGAGATTTCAGTGTCACAGTGACGTCTATGTACTGGAGGGTATACACTGGCAAAACAAGAAAGATGTAAATATTTGTGTTGACAAGAATTTATATTGATGTGATATGAATATCTTGATCTGTACACTCCCCTGGTATTCTCTTTATTTTATGTAATTATTTTCTAATAAAGTTGCATTAAACATTAAAAACCTGAACTCTGGCACTTGTGTTTGTTTGTTTGTTTGTTTGTTTGTTTGTTTATTGTAGAAATTACAAAATTAAATAAATAAATAAAGTAAATTTTGTGATTTGGTCTCAGAAGATGTTTTTAATTGCATGTTTTCTTTCTTTTTTTTTTTATTGTACATAATATTAAAATTAACTTTTCTTTTTGTTTTTAAAACAATATATCAATCAAAAACCTAAACCAAAAATTTGTATTCAAAAATGAAGCTAAGCTTTACGTTAATTTACTCTATATGTCTAAGAATAAGAAAGCTTGTAAAACTTTGAAAATACAGCCAAAAGTATGTGGACACCTGATCATTACACCCATATATGGTTCTTCCCCAAACTGTTGCCACAAAGTTGGAAGCGCTCGATTGTATACAATGTCTTTGTATGCTGTAGCTTTGAGATATCCTTTGACTAAAACTAAGAGGCCCAAACCTGATCCAGCAGGACAATTCCCCTGTGCACAAAGTGAAGTCCATGAAGATATTTTTGACAAACGTTGGTGTGGAAGAACTCGAGTGTCCTGCACAGAACCCTGACCTCAACCCCACTGAACACCTTTGGGATGAACTGGAACACTGACTGCACCCCAGGCCTCCTCGCCCGACATCGACCACGCTCCAGTGTCTAGTGGAAAACCTTTGCAGAGGAGTGGAAGTTATTCTAAATCTGGAATGGGATGTTCAAACAAGCACATTTGGGTATGATCGTTAGGTGTCCACAAACTATTGGCCATATAGTGTGTGTGTGTGTGTGTGTGTGTGTGTGAATGTGACTGTTTTATTGCTATGAGCCCTGGTATGTAACAATAAAACCTTCACCTGGCACTACCAGAGTATCTGTTTAATTTAATGGGTGGAGTATTTGTTTCCTTAAATGTGACTTGCCATTGCATGACATTAACAAACTACTGGTAAAACTTCAATAAACATGCACTTCTAGAATAGAAACTAGCATACAAGCATTTATTTCACCATTTAGGTTTTTCATTGGAATAACAGACTTGGACCCTGGATGGGGTGCCAACCCATAGCAGGCAGAAAAATAGCTGCTGCTTGAGAACACATGCAAGAATATTGCAGTACAAATTAATTCCTATGTAATGAGAATGCACTGGGCTGGGCTACACAAACTAGCAATTCTGTTTGTGGGGATTACAAACTCCCAGTAAATCGAGCATTTGGAGTTGCTTCGGGTCCAGCGATCTTCCAGTGCACAATGGAATGGATTCTGCAAAACATCACACACATCACAGTTTTTCTGGATGGCATTTTAGTCTCAGGGCTAATGAAGATGAACACTTGCAGAACTTGGATGAGGTACTAGAGTAGACTAGAAAAGAGTGAACTGAGACAGAAAAGGAGCAAGTGAGAGTTCATGGGAGAGGAAGTGGTGTTTTTAGGTCACAGAATGAATGCCACAGGATTACAGCCGGTAACAGAAAAAGTACAAGCTGTAAAAGAAGCTCCTACACCATGAACTGTAAGTGAACTGAAGGCCTATTTAGGCTTGTTGAATTATTACCACAAATTTCTGCCCAACTTGTCAACCTTGTTGGCTCCCTTGCATGTAGTTCTGAAAAAAAGATGAAAAATGGGCATGGGGCTGCAAGCAGCAAGAAGTACTTAAGACAAACCTTTAGCCAACACGGGATACCAGAAGTAATGGTGTCAGACAATGGTGGTTGTTTTATCAGTGCTGAATTCCAAGAGTTTATGGAAAGAAATGGCATCAAACACATAACCACAGCACCCTACCATGCATCTTCCAATGGTCTGGCCGAAAGGGCCGTACAAACATTCAAAACACTGATGAAAAAGAGTGCTGGAAATTCAATTGAAGCAAAGCTAGCCAGAGCTCTGTTCAGTTAATGAATTACGCCACAGTCGACCACTGGCAAATCACCCGCTGAACTGCTGTGTGGAAGGAAACTGCGGTCTACACTGGATGTCATTCATCCTGATTTTAAAAGTCAAGTGCGTAACAAGCAATTGAGACAAAAATGGTACCATGACTAATATGCAAAAGAAAGACATCTTGTGGAGGGCGACCCAATGTATACTAGGAACTTCAGCTCTGGATCTATTTGGATTCCAGGAACAGTTCAGAAAAAGACTGATCCTGTATTGTGCACAGTAGCATTAGGAAGTGGGCAAGTAGTACGTCGACATATTGATCAGGTGAGAGACAGGCCGTAGCACCAGTTGACATTCCAGTGCCATCTACAAATAACTCAGGTCCTTCATTCTCTGAGGAAAGTCATGTAAAACAAAACCAGGAGATACATACACCAGAAGTGGCTTAAAAAAATACAGTATTTTTTTAAAAATAGGTTGATAATGACATTATTTTAAATAAATAGCTTTTGAACAAAGAACAGTTTGCTTCCTAACATACAGCAAATTTCTAATTAAGTCTGCTAGATCTTATCACCATGTACATTACGTAACATACTAAATGGCATTACACTGGGACATTACATAACATAAGTGAAAAATGTCATGTAAATCTTTTTAGTCATCACTTTATAGACATTTGAACTGGAGTAAGATATGGACAATTTGTGATGCATGTTGTGTTGGGAATAATATGGAGAAAACATTATTGGATATTGTATGTTGTAGTTTCTGTTAATTTGAAAAAGAGACTGTTAATAATTTATTCTTTAATTATATATATTTTAGATGCTACTTAATATGTTGGAATTTTATGACAATTTCAATATAATGAAAATAGCACTACTAAGGTACTTGTTTTCCATCACTTATTTATTTGCAATGACCTGTATATACTGTATATTTACAAGAAGAAGACATTCAAATAACTAGTTGAAGTTTATGGATTAATCAGACTTACATAAAAAAAAAAGAAAAGAAAAAAAGAAGGAAAAAATCCATTCTTACATACATTACTTTATTTATACAGGTTTGATCATGCACACTGGATAAAAGTCCATAAAACAAGCTATTTCAATTTTAAGGTGAACCTGGGAGAATCAAAAGACAGTAGCTTAATCAGCTTAATTTGAGCTTCTGCTACAGCACATTGTCCTGATACTGTCAAACACAGCCATATACAAGATGGGATGGAGGCACATGTTCACGCAGGCTAATGCCTTTGACACTTGGTATCCAGTACACACATAATAATTATTTATATTTTCCCCTTTCAGCTTAAAGTGCCATATTTGCAAAATGTGATAGGGCACAAAAGACATGGTGTACAGGACGCAGACTAAACCCACCATCAAAGCCACTTTTTTCTTCTCCAATGATGTGATATTCTCATTTTTGAAAACGACCCAAATTACACCAAAGTAGGATGCAAATGTTAACAAAAATGGGACCAAGCAGCCTATTACAGCCATAAACACCCTGTACATAAACTTTTTAGATTCAGAATTTTTATCTGAGATTGAGAATGAGGAACATCTGTTACCCTTGGTACCTGAATAATAAAGGATTGGAGATGAAATGCACGCCACCAAGATCCACACCAGCAAACTGATGATCTTGGCATGTTTCGGTTGCACATGGTTGCGCGCGAAGAAAGGATAAACGATGCCCAGGAATCTATTAACACTGATGCACATGATGAAGTAAATGCTGACGTAGAGGTTACAGGTGAAGAGGAAGCGCTCTATTTTGCAGACAG